>CATKHJ010177394.1:0-14454 GCA_949750685.1 Vernicia montana
GAAATTTGGATTTAGATTCCAAGCTTTCCTACGTACCCCATTGAATGAGGATCAAAACCCACGTAGTTCATTCCACTGTGAGGTGGAAAGGGGGTTTAAAAATCGGTCAGATTTGATTGGTTTGGTTTAATTTGGGATTTGAGTGAGGATAAGAGATTATACCTTCTTTGTGGGTTTGAGTGGTGGGAGAGTGGTTTTACCGAATCGAAGTTCCGTTTCGTAAAACAAGGTTGATTTTGGAAAATTACTTTGATTACTTAACTACCCAATTTTAATTAATTAAAATGATTAATTAATTAAAGTGATTAATTAACCAAATTGAGTGAAGACTTAATTGAAAAATTAATTAATTAATTAAAATTGATTTTTAATTAATTAACTAATTTGAGAGTGGGTGGGGATTAATTTAAAAAAAATTAATTAGTTAATTAAAATTAATTTTTAATTAACTAACTAATTAGAGTGAGTGAAAACTAAACACAGAGAGAGAGAAAGAGGAAGAAAATGGATAGCAATCACAAAAGCTTGAGGTGTGTTTTGAAGTGTAAATGGATGGGGTATTTATAGGAAATAAAGGTGGGGTGAAAAAGACCAAAAAGTGGATGAAAAGTGGGCTAAAAAAAAAGGGTAAAAACAGAATTTCCATGGCAGAAGGGGCAAAAGGGTAATTTTGAGGTGTAGGTACGAGCACGCCTTTCGAGGCACCAGTGACGCCGCCGACCAGTCCGGTGGCAAATTTTTGTGCCCCGGCAGCAGCTGACGTGGCGTTGGCTGACGGGTTCTGAGTTTTCAGGATATCCGGGTCAGTTTTTAGGGCTTTTTAGTTAGTTTTTGGAGTATTCTGAAGTTTGAAAATTACCGGTCAGTATCGATGGATCCAAAATTAATTATCGGACAGATTGGCGGTCAGTTTCGGGAGAGATCAAATCAGTTTTAGAAAAATACTGTCTGGCACAGATGGTCCAGTCAGGATCGAAAAAGTGTTGATTTGGATAGAAAAATATTCTTATTAGCTTTGGTGAGTTCAGGAATATTTTTGGGGGTGCTAAAATGAGGGTTCACAGCAATCATCCTTGCTCTCAAGATATGGAGGCATTATCTCTATGGTGAGAAATGTGAAATTTACACCGATCACAATAGTCTCCAATATATCTTACAGGAGAGGGACTTGAATCTAAGGCAAAGGAGATGGTCAGAGCTACTCAAGGATTATGATTATCATATCCTTTATCATCCGGATAAGACTAATGTAGTAGTGGATGCCCTGAGTAGGAAATCAATTAGAAGTTTAGCTCATGTTGCAGTAGGGAAGAGGCCAATAGTGAAAGAGTTGAAAGAGTTGTTCAACAAGGGGTTGCAAATTGAGATTTCAGAATCTCAAGTGTTAATTGCTCACTTTCAATTGAAACCCAAGTTGATTGATGAGATTAAAGTATCACAAGATGAAGATCTTTCGCTTGTCAAGATGAAGAGGGAGGTACAAATGAGTCAAACAACAGAGTTTGAGTTGAGAAATGGTGCGTTGATGTATGGGAAGAGGATATGTGTACCTGATGTGAATGATCTTAGAAAAAGGATCATGAAGGAGATTCATAAAGCACCTTATAGTGTTCATCTAGGTACAACCAAGATGTATCATGATTTGAAGAGTTGCTACTGGTGGTTTGGTATGAAAAAGGATGTGGCTAAGTTTGTGTCTTCGTGCTTGACATGTTAGCAAGTTAAGTTTGAACACCAAAACCCATCCGGCCTATTGCAAGAGATCAAGCTACCCAAGTGGAAATGAGAGCGCATTACGATAGACTTTGTGGTAGGGTTGCCCAAGAATTTTAGAGGCTATGACTCCATAGGGTGATAGTGTATCAACTCATTTCCTAGAAGATAAGACAACCTACATAGTGGCTCAATATGCATGGTTGTATTTGAACAAGATTGTGAACCTTCATGGTGTACTCGTATCCATCATTTTAGAAAGAGGTACTCAATTCGCATTTAGATTTTGGCATAAGTTGCAAGAAGCATTAGGTACTCAGTTAGACTTTAGTACTGCTTTTCATCCACAGACCGATGGACAATCAGAGAAAACCATACAGACTTTAGAGGATATGCTCAAAATGTATGTATTGGACTTTGGTGGGAGTTGGGATAAGTATTTACCTTTAATAGAGTTTGCATACAATAATAGTTATCACTCCACCATTGGCATAGCACCGTATGAGGCATTGTATGGTAAAAAATGTAGATCACCGATATGTTGGATGGAAGTAGGAGACAAGCACATCGAAGGACCTGAATTGATCAAGGAAACTTCAGAAAAAGTGCCAATGATACGAGAAAGATTGAAAACTGCCTTCAGCAGGCACAAGAGCTATGCAAATCCGAAGAGGAAAGATGTCCACTTTTCTATAGGAGATCGTGTCTTCCTTAAAGTCTCTTCTATGAAAGGTGTGATGAGATTTGGCAAGAAAGACAAGCTCTCACCGAGATTTGTGGGACCATTTGAGGTGTTGGAAAGAGTTGGCAATGTCTCCTATAGACTAGCTCTTCCGCTAAGTTTGGGCTATGTACATCCCATATTTTCATGAATCTATGTTGAGGAAGTATGTGCCGGATCTGTCACACATGTTGCAACTGCAAGCTATTGAAGTGGATGAGAACTTAGCTTATGAGGAGATACCTATTGCAATCATTGATAGACAAGTGAAGAAGTTGAGGAATAAAGAAATTGCAATGATTAAAGTGTAATGGACGAATCATGATGTAGAAGAGTGTACTTGGGAGAGTGAGCAAGATATGCTACCCAAATACCCTCACTTGTTTTATGTGTAATTCATATTTATGCTTTGTGTTTAAAAAAATTTGAGGACGCATTTTTTTAAAGAGGGGAGATTGTAATGTCCCAAGTTTATGTATAAACTCCTTCTTAGTCATATGAATGAATTACAAATTTAATATATGGTGTATGAAAGAATTATGAGTTGAACCATTATGATTTAATATTGATACTTTGAGTTTTGGACTTAAAAACAATGTTTTTGGAGTTGCTGTTAGCAGGAGATGAACGCTCGTTCATCTATTATGAATGCTCGTTCATCCAGCAAGGAACAGTAGTGTGAACAGTAATGGAATGCTTACTATTGGGAGAAACGCTCGTTCATGCAACTGAATGCACATTAAGAAAGCCCCTGTGTGAATAATAGCAAATTATGGAATGGAGATGAATGCTCATTCATAGAACATGAACGCTCGTTCATGTATGTGAACGCCCGTTCATATATTTGAATGCTCGTTCAAAATTCCTCTGTTTAAACAGGGAAATTGTGAACGTTGACATTGACGCACGTTCACAGTCAAGGCTGAGCAACTTAAACAGGTTATTTAATAAAATTTGAACCCATTTTCATTTCATTCTTCACTCTCAAACACTCCCAAACCATAAATTCCCATGAGAATCACCAAACCTACCCATTCCAAGTGTTAGAGACTTCCATTATTGCATCATTAAAGGATCTAGGGTTGATGAAATTTATCCTTCCCTCCATTATTGAAGCATTTGAGAAGAGGTAAGTTTGGGTTTGTCCCATTTCTTTCATTTTCTTCACTTTAGTCCTTATCTTTGGTGAAATTAGGATGGGATTACATGTGTAGAATATATGTATTGGAATTTAAGAGCTTAAATTGATATAGTTATCAATGTATGTGTTTGTGTAAATAGTTCCTCTTAGGAGAAATCGTGGAGAGGATGATGATTGTGATAAACCCTATTGCTTGATGTGATAGAGATTTTTTTAAAACACTATAGAGCATTCTTTTTGCTAAGGTAAGTATTTAATATACTACTATGCTTAAACTTAAATTCCTTGAAATCGTATAACACCTATGTTCATTCATATTATTCAAATACCTTGTGTAAACCATGATTATAGAATCAAATGATTATGAATCATCTTGAATAACTCTTTTATCATAAATAAACTATTGTGTGAGACCTAACCATTGTGATATTTCTTTATGATACATATATGAACCTCGTAATGGAAATCCCCCAAACTGATGTAGGAAAACATCAGACTTTGGGCACATTGTGCCTATGGATAGGGTATAATATCCAAACCCGAGCTAGGAAGGGTAATGGTCCTAGTCATGAAGTCTGATCCACTTCATGTAGTAAGTCCGTAAGGGGACCGCTGCTTAGAGTATTCTTGTAAGAAAGTCTCTACTCATTATATTCAAAGCATGCCTGTAAGGAGGTTTTTGCTTAGATATATGAAGCATGCTTGTAAGGAAGTCTCTGCTTGATTTCTATATACATGTATCTATAACGACCAAGCCAATTTGATATTTATGCCATATGTTTTTGTTTGCCTTATGTACCATGAAGAGCAACCTTGAATTATTCTTATTATATTTTAAACCTCTAGTTTGAAAGGTATGGTAGTATATTCTTTACTCACTGCTTTATCTCATTAGTGATTTCATTTTTTTCTGGAGATTAGAAGTTTATCAGCTCAATTTTTCAGGCATATTTTTTCCTAGAGAACTATTTTGATCAATGTAATTTCTCCTTATCATTAATTGTAATTAAAGTATATCATAGTGCTCTATGAGTGTAGAGAGAGAGTTATTTTTTTTTTGTCTTAATGGCAATTACATGGATGATTTTCTATGTATTGTTATATAAGAATTTATGGAATGATATGAGAAATATGAACTTATGAGATTATGAGATTATGAGTATGTGTATATGTTTAGATTCTAATCTTGGGATGTGTATGTATTAGTTGTTATGATGCCATGAGAATTATATATTTGATGAGTTCTACGGGTTTTTGATGGCCTTATGTCTACCTATGTCCTAGAACCATTACAGTTGTGAAGTTGGTCTGTGACAATTTTTAAAATCAAATTAATAGGTCTGTAATATTTCATTTTGTCGATTATTTAGTCCTATTAATTGTTCTGTTAATTTAGATAGTAAAGTATTCTTTAGTCCCTCAAGTTTATTAAAATACATATGATCTGATTAGTGAATTATATATAATATTAAAGACTAATTAATAATTCACTTTAAATCTCAAAGTTTAAATAGTAATTATTTTACTTTTTATTAATATAAATTTAATAAGAAAAGGTAAATAGTTGACAGAATGAAATATTATAAACTAATTAATTTGATTTTTAAAAAAAGAAATCATAATTTGTGAATTAGATTAAATCTTAAAGATTAAATTGTTTATGTTGTTTGGCTCTTGATGATAAACAATTACAATTAAAATGTTTAGATTAAAAAAGTACATGCATTATGTTAAACATAAATAACTAATCATGGACCTACACATTGCACATGTGTTAGTTTAATTATTTTTTTAGTGATTTATATTAAAAGATAATTTAAGAATTTTTTCTAAGTTATATATATATATATATATTAATTTACATAGTTAAATATTAAAACTATAGATAAATGAATTTTTTAATTTAAAAATAACATTAATTTTTTTTTGCTTAAAAAAATTAATCCAACACAACTTATATTGATTGTTGAATATTTTATATTTTTATTTTAGTATTAATCTAATACAATTATTATGATATTATGATGATATATAAGATATCAATTAATCATATTGGTTTCAATTTTAGTTTGAATTTAATTATTTTTTATTTAAATTTATCCTTATAATAATAAAGTAAATAGTAAGATTTTATTATAAATTGACTTATTAGCACAACAAATCGAATACAATAATAGTAATAACGTAAAGAGAATGGAAGAGATAGAGAGAAAAGGACTCGAAACTCTTATTATTAGATTAACTCTAACTTCCCTTATATATAGGAATAGCTAGGGTTTTGGTGTATACAACATTACTGAAATAGTCCTATACTATAATCTCTCTAAAATATATTCTCAATGATATTTAAGTAATATCGATATCCACATATAATAATTTATTTATAACACTCTCCTTTGGATATTACTTACGCCATGAATATGCCTCGTTAAAAACCTTGCTAGAAAAACCCAGTGGGAAAAAAATATAGCTAAGGAAAAGAGTACCATTCATGCGCTATTTTGTCATTGCACAAATTGCCTCATTAAAATCTTTGGTCAAGAAAACCCTATGGGACAAAAACTTGATTAAGAAAAAATAGTGCAATCTCATATTGATTCGCTGCCCCTCACGAGGATAACATTTTAAGACGATGTGTATCAATCAATGAAAACAAGCCTTTCAAATATGACCTTAGGTGATGACTTAGTAAATAAGTTTGCTATGTTGTCACTCAAGCGGATTTGGTGAATATCTATTTCATCACTCTTTTGGAGCTTATGCGTGTAAAATAATTTGGGTGAAATATGTTTAGTTCGGTCACCCTTAATATATCCACTTTAATTTTGTGCAATGCATATTGCATTATTCTCAAACAACATAATGGGAGTATCTTTACTGAGCTACTTCAAGACCATAAAAACCTTTATAAAATTGCAGTATCATAATAAGTAAACACATACCCAGTCTGAGATCTACCCTTGTATGGATCAAATAAATAACCAGCATCCGCATATAGACCAATGTCAAATATGAATTATATGAAAATATAACCAAATCAATAGTGTTTTGAAGATAATACAATAAGTCTTTTACACCACTCCCATGTCTCTTGGTAGGTGCATAGCTAAACCTAGCTAAGAAATTTATTGCAAATGTAATATCAGGCCTGATGCAATTAAATATGGTACTTCAGGACCAAATAGCTCTTCATTATCTTCTTTCAGTGAACGAACTACCTATTGGTGTGTTAAGGGAAAGGATATATCCACACAAAATTGCTTAAGTACCTTTTCCACATAAGTAGACTAGTGTATTAGGGCTTATATGGGGATAAATAATCGATCTGCTGACCGATACAAAATTTTGTTTCTTCTAAATTTATCTCGAACTCACTTTTCAAGAGTTTGTTAGGAGTCTCATTTAGATCATCAACATATATTGTAATAATAATAAAATCACTATGTGATCTTTTATGACTACATGTGATCATAGTGTATTATTCACATATCCTTTTTTTTAATAAGGATTTAATCAAACGATTATACCACATATGTTCGGATTGCTTTAATTCATACAGGGATTTCTGCAATTCGATGTAATTTATGTCACATGTTTGATGTGCATTCATTTTTGTTATCTTTTGTCATTCTAGGACTGTCATATAAGTATTATTTTCATAAGGCACATATCAAGCCTTTATTTAACTGTCAAACTAATCAAATATTGGAATGTGATCATATCTGTAATACCCCAAGTTCATATATTCATTCGTTTGATCTTTTATATGAGCTACTAGATGTGTATCTAGTATTTTTATAAGTTATGAGTTATATGATAAGTGTTTGATGATGATTATGAGGTGTTGTTAGCGAAATAAGTCTATTGGAATGATTTTATGAGTTTAGTTAGAGAATTGAAGGTTGAAATGCTAAGTGGGGTTACAGGGCATAAGTCGCACCCACGACAAGGAAGTCGTGACCGCGACAGAAGGCTTATGACCACGAAGCCAACCGCGAACCTCTCTGCCTAATTTTGGGAAATTGGCTGAAGGAGAATCGCACCCGCGATCTGATAGTAGCGATTGCAATATCAGAAGGAACAGTTACGTAAACTATATCTAGTAGCGACCGCGAGGCTCATGTAGCGACCGCGATTGAGGAATTGTAACCGCGATGAGCATTTTGCGCCCGCGCAGCCCATCGAGATCAGAATCTGGAAATCGGTTTTAAATAGAGAATTAAAGCCCAAACTTCATCTCACTCTAGATTTTAGAGCTCCAAACTATTTTTCTCTCAAGAATCACACACCCACTCATATTAAATTCTTAGAGACTTCAATAATTTTATCAACCAAAGGATCTAGGGTTACAAGGACTCAACCTTTCATCCATTGTTAAAGCATTCCTTGAAGAGGTGAGTTAGGGTTTTGGTTTTCTTTGAGTTTCTTCTTCTCCATTGTTATATTTCAAGCTTGGGAAGGGAATAGAGTTAGAAATCATGAGTTTAGTATGAGTATGGTAATTTTAAGAGCATGGGTTATGTGTATTGATAATTGCATATGTTTATGTGTTAGTTCCTCCTATAAGATTTGATGATCATAAGGAGCTTGATGAATTAAGGTGATTGAGGAGTTTCTACGAGATATTAGAGCATTCTTTTTGTTTAAGGTGAGTAGAAAATATACTACTATTCTTGTATTTGAATTACTAAGGCATAATGCCTAAATTCTTTTACAAGCTACCATGAGTATGAGTATATGAGTATTGTTTGATTGAACCAAATGTTTCATTAAACTTTACAAGTTATTAGTTAGCCATTTGCTAATTACTATCTTTTATAAGAACCATATATTGTTATGTGTCTATGAGCATAAGAATTGTTATTGAACCATATGAGTTATTAATTAGCCATTTGCTAACTAGTATTAACTATGAGAACCTAAATTATTCTATCTATATGTGATAATCGTAATGGTATAGAAATCCCCTACTAATGTGAGTTAATCATTAGACTTTGTGTACATTGTAACCCGATGGATAGGATATAATACCTTACCTTTATCTAAGAAGGGTAAATTATCCTAGACGTGAAATCTGATCCATTTCATGTATTACGAGCAAGAGTATGTTATTAAACCTCTACTCTTATTACGAGCAAGGGTATGCTAATCCAGCCTCTACTCTTATTTACGAGGTGAGCATGCTAATAAATTGACTTTGCTTCAGAATCAAGAATGAGGATATATGCAAGACTGCCTTTAGGATGAGATACAACCATTATGAGTTCACGGTGTTACCATTTGGGTTGACCAATGCTCCAGCAGCATTTATGGACTTGATAAATCGAGTGTTCATGCCATATTTGGATAAGTTTGTCATTGTATTCATTGATGACATTCTTTTCTTCTCCAAGAGTAGAGAAGAGCATGAAGAGCGTTTGAGAATAGTGTTGCAGACTCTGAGAGAGAATAAACTATATGCCAAATTATCGAAGTGTGAGTTTTGACTTCACCATGTGTGTTTGTTAGGACATGTGGTTAGTAAAGATGGCATTCAAATGGATCCAAAGAAGATTGAGACAGTGTTGAATTGGCCTAGACCCACAAATATGACAGAAGTTCGTAGTTTCCTTAGGTTGGCAGGTTATTACAGGAGATTTGTCAAGGATTTCTCCAAGATAGCTTCGCCAGTAACCAAGCTAAATAGAAAGAAAGTGAAGTTCCAATGGGATGATGATAATGAAGAGAGTTTTCAAAAACTCAAGACTTGCCTCACTACAGCTCCAGTACTTGCATTACCGAAATGATCAGGTTGATTTGCAATATACTATGATACTTCAAAAGTGGGACTTGGATGTGTTCTTATGCAACATGGAAAGGTGATTGCATATGCTTTGAGGCAGTTGAAGAAGTATGAGATCAACTACCCTACGTATGATCTAGAGATGGCTGCAGTTATCTTCGCTCTCAAGATATCGAGACATTATTTGTATGGTGAGAAGTGTGAGATATACACTAATCATAAGAGTCTCCAGTATATCTTGCAGCGGAGGGACTTGAATCTAAAAAAGAGGAGATAGGTAGAACTACACAAGGATTATGATTGTCAGATTCTTTATCATCCGGGTAAAGCTAATATGGTAGCGGTTGCCTTGAGTAGGAAATCTATGGGGAGTTTAGCCCATATTGCAGTGGGCAAGAGACCTTTGGTCAAAAAGTTGAAAGAGTTATTCAACAAGGGGTTGTAGTTTGAGGTTTCCAAATATCAAGTTTTAATTGCTCACTTTCAAGTGAAACCCAAGTTGATATATGAAATTAATGCAGCGCAAGGTGAAGACCCTTCAATTCTGATATTGAAGAGAGAGGTGCTAGCGGATCAGACATCAGAGTTAGAGTTGAAAGATGAGGTGTTGATGCATGGGAAGAGGATATGTGTACCAGATGTGAATGATCTTAGAGAGAAGATCATGAAAGAGATCCACCAAGAACCTTACAGTGTTCATCCAGGCGCAACCAAGATGTATCATGATTTGAAGGATTGCTATTGGTGGTCTGGTATGAAGAAGGATGTGGCTAATTTTGTGTCTTCATGTTTGACATGTCAGCAAGTCAAGTTTGAACACCAAAAGCCATCTGGCCTATTACAAGAGATAAAGTTACCTGAGTGGAAATGAGAGCGCATTGCAATGGACTTTGTGGTAGGGTTGCCAAGAACCTTGAGAGGTTATGACTCTATATGGGTGATAGTTGACAGATTGACTAAGTCAACTCATTTCCTAGAAATAAAGATAACCTTCATAGTAGCTCAGTATGTGCAGTTGTACCTGAACAAGATTGTAAGCCTCCATGGTGTACCAGTGTCTATCATATCAGATAGAGGTACTCAATTCACATCTAGATTTTGGAACAAATTACAAGAGGCTTTGGGTACTTACCTGGACTTCAACACAGCTTTTCATCCATAAACCGATGGGCAATCAGAGAGAACTATACAGACTTTAGAGGATATGCTCAGAATGTGTGTGCTAGACTTTGGTGGGAGTTGGGATAAATAGCTGCCATTGATAGAGTTTGCGTACAACAATAGCTACCACTCCACCATATGCATGGCACCATATGAGGCATTGTATGGTTAAAAGTGTAGATCACCGATTTGTTTGATGGAAGTAGGAGACAAGCACATCGAAGAGCCTGAACTAATCAAGGAAACTTTAGAAAAAGTGCCAATGATAAGAGAGAGATTGAAGACTGCCTTCAGTAGGCAGAAGAGCTATGTAGATCTGAAGAGAAAAGACATCCACTTTTCCATAGGAGATCATGTTTTTCTTAAAGTTTCTCCTATGAAAGGTGTGATGAGATTTGGCAAGAAAGGCAAGCTCTCACCGAGGTATGTGGGACCATTTGAGGTATTAGATAGAGTTGGAAATGTCTCCTATAGACTAGCTCTTCCACTGAGTTTGGTTCACGTACATCCCACATTTCATGTGTCTATGTTGAGGAAGTATGTGCCGGACCCATCCCATGTGTTGCAACCGCAAGCTATTGAAGTAGATGAGAACTTGGCCAATGAAGAGATTATGGTTGCAATTATTAATAGACAAATGAAGAAGTTGAGGAACAAAGAGATAACAATGGTGAAAGTGCAATGGAAGAACCAAGACATAGAAGAGTGTAAATGGGAAAGTAAACAAGAGATGTTGCACAAGTATCCGTATTTGTTTCATGTGTAATGCAAGTAAACTTTATGTAATTGTAAAATTCAGCGATGAATTTTTAATAAGGAGGGGAGAATGTAATGCCCCAAGTTCATGTATTCATTCGTTTGATCTTTTATATGAGCTACTAGATGTGTATCTAGTATTTTTATGAGTTATATGTTAAGTGTTTACTAATGATTATGAGGTGTTGTTAGTGAAATAAGTCTATTGGAATGATTTTTTTGAGTTTAGTTGGAGAATTGAAGGTTGAATTACTAAGTAGGGCTACAGGGCATAAGTCGCGCCCGCGATAAGAGGATTGTAACCGCTAAGCTGAACACGAAACCAACCGCGAACCTCTCTACCTGATTTTGGGAAATTGGTTGAAGGAGAATCGCGCCCGCGATCTGGTAGTAGCAACTGCGATATTAGAAGGAATAGTCACGTAAACAGTATCTAGTAGTGACCGCAATCGAGGAATCGTGACAGCGAAGAGCATTTAGCACCCGCGACGCCCATCGGGATCAGAATCTGGAAATTGGCTTTAAATAGAGAATTAAAGCCCAAACTTCATTTCACTTGAGATTTCAGAGCTCCAAACCCTTTTTCTCTTAAGAATCACTCACCTACTCACATTAAATTCTTAGAGACTTCAATAATTTTATCAACCAAAGGATCTAGGGTAACAAGGACTCAACCTTTCATCCATTGTTGAAGCATTCCTTGAAAAGGTGAGTTAGGGTTTTGGTTTTCTTTGAGTTTCTTCTTTTCCATTGTTATTTTTCATGCTTGGAAAGGGAATAGAGTTAGAAATCATGAGTTTAGCATGAGTAAGGTGATTTTAAGAGCATGGGTTATGTGTATTGATAATTTGCATGTGTTATGTGTTAGTTCCTCCTAGAAGACTTGATGATCATGAGGAGCTTGACGAATTGAGGTGATTGAGGAATTTCTAAGAGATATTAGAGCATTCTTTTTGTTTAAGGTGAGTAGAAAATATACTACTATTCGTGTATTTGAATTTCTAAGGCATGATGTCTAATTTCTTTTACAAGCTACCATGAGTATGAGTATATGAATATTGTTTGAATGAACCAAATTTGAATTTCTAAGGCATAATGTCTAATTTCTTTTACAAGCTACCATGAGTATGAGTATATGAATATTGTTTGAATGAACCAAATGTTTCATTAAACTTTACAAGTTATTAGTTAGCCTTTTGCTAATTATTATCTTTTATGAGAACCATATATTGTTATGTGTCTATGAGCATAAGAATTGTTATTGAACTATATGAGTTATTAATTTGCCATTCACTAATTAGTATTAACGATGAGAACCTAAATTAATCTATCTATACGTGATAATCGTAATGGTATAGAAATCCCCTACTAATGTGGGTTAATCATTAGACTTTGTGCACATTGTAACCCGATGGATAGGGTATAATATCCTACCCTTATCTAGGAAGGGTAAATTGTCCTATATGTGAAATCTGATCCATTTTATATATTACGAGCAAGAGTATGTTATTAAACCTTTACTCTTATTACGAGCAATGGTATGCTAATCCAGCCTCTACTCTTATTTACGAGGTGAGCATGTTAATAAATTGCCTCTGCTCCAAATGTTATGAGCTTTATCTCTATATCCATCTATTATGAGTTATGATTTCTTTTATGAGCTATATACATGATTATTCTTATATATCACGAGTTATTGATTATTAAGAGTTATATGAGTCTCATTTACTATATTGTAAATCATTTGACAAGTATAAGCCCTACCATCCTTGTGAGCTAGCCTTAAGTGACCTTGCCTCACAAGTATGGTAGTATATTCTTTACTTATTGCTTTATCTCATTAGTTATTCAATTTTTCAGGAGATTAAGTAGTTTATCAGCTCGGTTCTTCAGGCATTTTCCTCCCTAAAGAACCTATTTGATTAATGTAATTTCTCCATTTATTATTTGTATTTTAGATATTGTAGTTGCTCCATGTGTGTAAGAGAGAGTTATTCTTTTGGCCTTTATGGCAATTATATGGATGATTTCTATATATCATTTTATGAGAATTATAAGCTTATCAGATTACAAGTAAGCGTATGTATGAGCATGTGATATGATGAGATAGATGTGTATGTGTGTATGAGTTCAGCTTCTGATCTTTGGATGAGTTATTTTAATTGTTATGATGCCATGTGGATTATATGTTTAGAAGGGTTCTACGGGTTTTTGGTGGCCTTATGCTTGCCCATGCCCTAAGACCGTCACAATTGCGTAGTTGGGCTGTGACAAAGTTGGTATCAGAGCATAAGGTTAAGTCTAGTTTAAACTTTATGAGTTATAGAGTATGTGAACACCATGGAGCATAGGATATTTCCTCTATGTCTATTGAGTCATCGTTTATGTGTAAATCCACATTAATCACTATGTGTTAAATCTCCTATTTGTGTTTCTCTTATAGATGCCGCCTAGAAAAGGAAGGGGAAGAGGTAGACCGAGGTGAGTCCCTCTTGAGAATGTAAGAGCTCCGGATGTGGCTTCTGATGTCGCCTTCATTCATGAGGAACCACTTGAACCACTAAAGGCTAGACGCCCGGTTCAAGCGGAGGAAGTCCATGTTCCTCTAAGAGGTGATGATGATGACTTGAGGTATGAAAATGAGGAGCTCCACCGAGAATTGAATGAGTTAAGACGATTGAGGCAATAAGATGCTAATATCACACCACCGCTCCTTCACCAGTATAAGAGAGAATGCCACCGCCACCGGCTCCTGTGAATGCTCCTATTCCTAGGCATGTGGCTAAGAGGGTTATTGATGATGGTGAGGTGACCATGTATAGCTTTCTAAAGATAGGACTTTCGAAATTTCATGGGGAGGATGGAGAAGAGCCTCACGAATTTCTAGAAGCGGTTGAGAAGGTAGTGAGATGACTCCCTTGTTCAGATGTAAGTGCAATTAAGCTAATGGGACTCTTGCTAAAAGATAATGCTTGGACATGGTTCCAAAATAATGTGGAAAATAGGCTCTATGATTAGATGAATTTCTAGGGGAAGGAGAAAGAGAAAACCGGATAACTCAATTTGAGCGATTGAAGCAACAAGGCATGACTGTATCCGAGTATGCCAAGGAGTTTAACCGGTTGAGCAAGTATGCCCAAGAGGTAGTTCCTACAGAAGCTGCTAAGATTAGAAGGTTCA
>CATKHJ010177439.1:0-15647 GCA_949750685.1 Vernicia montana
TTTCAAATGGATGTGAAAAGTGCATTCTTGAATGGTTTTATTGAAGAGGAAGTCTATGTTGACCAACCTCCCGGTTTTGAAGATCATAAATTTCTAAATCATATTTTCAAATTAACTAAGGCCTTATATGGATTAAAACAAGCTCCTAGAGCTTGATATGAAAGGCTTAGTTCCTTTTTATTAACAAATAATTTTGAAAAGGGAAAAGTTGACACTACTTTTTTTGTCAAAAGACACAAGCATGACACTCTAATAGTTCAAATTTATGTTGATGATATCATTTTTGGTGCTACTAATGAATCTATTTGTGAGGATTTTGCTAAGTGTATGACTAGGGAATTTGAGATGAGTATGATGGGAGAACTCAAATTCTTCCTTGGTCTTCAAATCAAACAATATAAGGAGGGCATCTTCATTAACCAATCCAAGTACACCAAGGAACTATTGAAAAAGTTTGGAATTGATGGTTGCAAAAGTAGCAAGACACCAATGAGCACATCAACGAAACTTGACAAAGATGAAACGGGTAAAAATGTTGATGAAAAGAAGTATAGAGGTACGATTGGCTCACTTTTTTATCTTACTGCTTCTAGACCCGATATTATGTATAGTGTGTGCTAGATTTCAATCTTGTCCAAAAGAGTCTCATTTGAATGCGGTAAAAAGAATTTTGAAATATTTGCATGGAACATTGCATTTAGGATTATGGTATCCTAGAGATTCATCCTTTTGCATTCTTGGATATTCGGATGCGGATTATGCCGGTAGTCTCTTGGATAGAAAGAGTACATCAAGAACTTGTCATTTTCTAGGAGAATGCTTAGTTTCTTGGTTTAGCAAGAAACAAGTATTGGTTGCCTTGTCCACCGCCGAAGCAAAATATGTGGCGGCGGGTTGTTGTTGCACTCAAGTCCTTTGGATGAAACAACAACTCAAGGACTATGGTCAAATACTTAATCACATTCCAATAAAATGTGATAACACAAGTGCTATTAATCTCTCCAAGAATCCTATTCAACATTCAAGAAGCAAACATATAGACACTAGGCATCATTTCTTAAGAGATCATATGCAAAATGGTGATGTTGTATTAGAATTCATTGATACAACAAATCAATTAAACAAAAATAGTCATAGGCAAGTCAAAAGATTAGATCTAAATCCTAGAAAAGAAATTTAGCTACTCATAATTAGGAAGAAAGAAACAATTAAATTAACAATCAATCTAATAGAAAATATAATAACAACTTATTATTGAATTGAAGAATAAAAGTTTAGAAAGAACTCTTTTAAAGATACAATCTTTGGCGTACACGAGTTTCAAAACTTCTCTTCTTTATCAAAATGAAAATAAAAAGAAATGAAATTAAGAAAATATAAATCTCTATATCTATTTGTTTATTTAATTGAATGATAGAATGATAATTTAAAGGAGGGGTAGTAATGTCTATTTATAGGCAATTTCCATCTTCTTTTTTCACTATTTTGCATCATTGTCTGCATCATTATTATTATGACATCATTGCTTACATCATTAATATCATGACATCAGTGCCTGCATCATCATTATTATAACATCATTACCTGCATCATTAATATCATGACATTATTATTTGCATCATTAATATCATGACATTATTATTTGCATCATTAATATCATTTTGATCTGCAAAATAAAATAAAATACTAAAAATATTTTATAATTTATTTATAAATTGTTAGAATTATTTATTTCTCAAAATAAATAATAATATTATTAAATTATCAAGAACTGAACCGAAATTTGAGTTTAAACAGGTAAAATAACTTTAAGAAATTAGAGTTATCAACACTCCCAATTTTAATTTAATTACTCAAACCCTAATTTTTTTGCTAATCTGGAAACCACCCCCAAATTTAATTTAATTCTTAAAATCTTAATTTTACCCTAATATGTAAACTCCAATTTTAATTTCAATTAGTAAAACCCTAATTTCACAATCAACAGTCAACCCCTAATTTTAAATTACCCAATAAAACCCTAATTAATTTTGCCCTAATATGAATATCCCCCAATTGTTTATTAAACAATCAACCCACCCGCATTATTTTAATGCTTCCTTTATTCAAGCATCCAAACCAGTGAATTTTTTATTCCTATTGTATAGCAAGTGGACCACAAACAATTGAAAAAAGACAAAAATAGACAGAAGAAGACTAACAGTAAAGTCTATATCTACCCCATATGCATCAAGAAGAACAAATAACAATTAAAAAAACACATACCTGTTATAGAAAGAGAGCGCGTAATGGGTTCAAATCCAGATTTGCAAAAGTACGAGAAAGCGAAAAGGAGAGAAAATGTTTCAGAGAAAGCGAGCTCGAGGAGAGAAGAGAGAATTTTCTAATAGGGTAAGGAGAGAAAATTTTAGACAAATAAATTTTAGGATTAGTTGGGAATGAGTTAATTTAGTTGGTATTAACTCGTCATCTGCCCTTCAGACTTCCACGTAGGACTCACAGTGGGCCTACTAGACAAAGAAAAGAAGACATTAACGAGGATGTTAAGTGATGGAGCGGATTAACAGGTTTTAAAAACGATAATTGTATATTTGCGTCTCGAAAAATATGAAAGATCGATATGCACTTTTAATCAAATATTAAGAGTATATTTGCCTTTTATTTCTATTTTTAATAAAAAGTAAAGAGATTATAATAATAAAAAATAAAATAAAAAATAAAAACATAGTGACGGCTATTTTTATTTTGTTATGATAAACCGACATTCACATGAGAATTGTTACACCTGTTCACTACATTGCCACCCAAATTCTTGACCGACAGTATCAAACTTGAAGGCAATTGGGAACAATTTGGGGTTTTCTGATATTGACTGTGTTGTTGTTTAGTTGGATGATTTCAATAAGACTAATAACACTTTCTCTTAGCATTTCAATTTTTTTTATATTAATTAAAAATAAATGGGACCATGTATTAAGGATGGATTTTCTTATTATTTATAAGTTTAATACATAAATTGCTCCTTAAACTTCATATAAATATTTTATCATTCTTAACTTTTATTTGGACTTAATGATATACTTTAACTTTTCTTTTTGTGTTTATTAAATAATTATTGCTTAAATAAATAGATCTTGAAAAATGCACACATGAGGAATTAACAAATCTAAAATAATTTTCTTAAGAGCATCAAATTGAAAATTTTTATAATTTCATGAAAATTCTATATAGTAATATATTATACATAATTATTTAAGACACAAATAAAAATTATTTAAATAAATCCTTAAAAAAAATTGAAACTTGTAATAAAATGAAAGGAAAAATACATTAAACTATCATGTGATTTGATGTTTATTTTAAAGTTAATACTGTTAATTTTTATGACTTAGCATTAAATATTAATTTTTTTTAAATGAAATAGATGACAATTAGATTTGTAGGACTCACAATCTAATTAAAATTTTTAATCATTTATGAAAATGAAAAAAAAATTAAGAAAAAAATTAAAATTTAAAAGAAAAGTATAAAATACATGGTACAAACTTCATTTTCTCTCTTTGGCAATAAAATAAAAAAAAAAAAAAAAAAAAAAAAAAAAAAAAAAAACCCTTCATTTTCTCTTTCTCTTTAAACTAAATAAAAATAAGTTTTATTTTCATCAATTTTTGGTTTGCTAGAAAATTTCATTAACCTGAATTTCATTTGTGTTTCTTAATTTTTTTAAAGATTTGCTACGGTTTATGATCATTCGATTGATTATTTTTATCTCTCTAATTTTCTATTCCAATCATTCTATTATGTAATTTAGGTTAGGTTTTTTGTTTTTAGATTTTTGGTGCTGAATATGATTTTGGGAGTTTCTTTGCCCTAATTTGAGGGATTTGAAATTGATAGTTTATGTTAGTTCTTAGTTTAAATTACAATATTTTAAGATGAATACTTGTGAAGAAGAAAGGAAGATTTTTGCTTAAACTGAATTTTAATATTGATGGTTTTCTTACCTAGTCCTTAAAATTGAATATCAAATTTGACGGACTGATCTTAATGAATTCAAGAACTACTGGATCAACAACTATTTCCTGCAAATGGGCAAACAAGAATTGCTTCTTCATCTGGATTTTGTTGACAAACCCAGAAAAAAAAAATGACAAATAAAACAAACAAAAATCCTAACATTTAGATTTGAATCTATCATTGATGAAGAGTATAATAAAATCTACATGGATGTTAACATTTGGATTTTTGATTAGTGTAAATTGATAAGGTAAAAGTTGTTAGAAAGATAGTCAAAAAAGTGGGCAGTCGGTGCCCACCCTTTTTGTTTTTTCAACAAATGAGCACTGCCCTTTGTTTGAAAAAAAAAAAAAAAAAAAACTTGGGAAATTTGTATTTGCTGCACATGAGCTGTGCAGCACATAAATCAAGGAGAGAGGAGCAGAGACTCCTCTATAAATAGAGCCTTTACCCAATGAATCATGTATCCCAAATCTCAAGTAAGAGAGAGTTTCTAGTGAGAGAAAAATATAGAGTTTTATTTAAATTGTATTTCTTCTATTTTCAAGAGAGATTATTATTGTTATCTCTTTGTGATTTAGAGATAAGGTTGTAACTCATATTATTTCTCATAGTGTAATTCTTCTATCTTTACCTGTGATTTTTCACCCTAATTTGTTTGGGGTTTTCTAAGTAAAATCTGTGTGTCCAAATTATCTTTATTATTTTCTCAAATTATTAACTGCAGTCTTACTCTAATCCAGTATCAATTTCCGTAACAAATAGTATCAGAGTTGTTGGTTTTAATTTTTTCTTGAAAATTAAGAGTATGCTCTGTGGTTGTAGTTTTGACTGATCTTTCACATAAAAAAAAAAATTTCTCGGAAAATTATTGCTGTGAATAGTACTCTGAGATACCGTGCAATTTGATACTATTCATGAATACGGGTATTTTTCATACATACAGTTACTATTAACGTGAAATAGTGGGAGCTGTATTTTGCTCAAAGCAGATTGTGATAGAAGTAATAGCAGAAAAATTTGATATTAAAAAGTGCAACGGGACAAATTTCTCACTGTGAAAATTAAAGATGAAGGCAATATTGAAAAAAGATAATTGTCTTGCGACTATCAGTGAAAAGCTGGCGGGACTCACAGATGATAAGTGGAATGAGATGGACGGCAATACTATTGCAAATCTTCAACTGGCAGTTGCAGATGAGATATTGTCTAGCATAGAGGAGAAGAAAACTACAAAGGAGATTTGGGATCATCTTATCAAACTGTACGAGGCCAAATTACTTCACAACAAAATTTTCCTTAAGAGGAAATCGTACACTCTACGGATGTCAGAATCTACTTCGGTGACGGAGCACATTAATACCTTAAATACTCTATTTTCTCAACTCACATCATTGGAGTATAAAATAGAGTCACAGGAGCATGTTGAACTTCTGCTTCAAAGTCTACTAGATTCATATGATCAACTCATCATCAATCTGACAAATAATACAAACAATCTAGTCTTCGATGATATTGCAGCTGCTATTATGGAAGAAGAAAATCAGCGCAACAAGTAAGACAGGTTGGCCAGTTCGCAGCAAGCGGAGGCATTGACGGTGATGAGAGGAAGATCAACAGAGCGTGACTCAAGTGGGAGCCAAAATCATGGAGGTCCAAATCAAAAAGTAAGAAGAACCTGAGGTGTTACCACTATAACAAAAAGGGTCATCTGAAAAAGGATTGCTGGAGTTTAAATAAAAATTTCAGTATGAACCTGTGTTGTGAAGTAGCGACGACTTCAGAGGGCAGAAAAAGATTTGTTGATGTATGGCTCATTGACTCAGAAGTCTCATTTCACATGACCTCTCCAAGAGAATGGTGCCATCATTATGAACCTGTCTCTGGAGGATCTGTGTAGTTGCAATGATCATGCCTTGAAGATTGTCGGTATCAAAACCATCAAGTTAAAGTTGCATCATGGTACAATTCGCACTGTTCACGAAGTGTGGTATATGGAAGGCCTGAGGAAGAACTTACTGTTATTAGGTCAGCTGGATGACCTTGACTGTAAAGTTGTAATTGAAAAAGGGATCATGAAAGTGATCCGAGGCGCGTTTGTACTTATGAAGGGAGAAAAAATAGCTGTCGGACTGTATATGCTGAAGGGAGAGACTTTGCTAGAAGGAGAGGCATCAGTTGCTTCAAGTAGTTCAAGTGAAAGATATGCAACAGCGTGGCATCAAAAACTTAGACATATGTCTGAGCAAGGAATGAAAAATTCTTACAGAGCAAAATCTACTTTCAGGACTCACTTAGGTGTCCTTACCTTTCTGTGAACATTACGTGACAAGTAAGCAGCACATGTTGAAGTTTAATACATTAAGTTCTATAAGTAAAGAAATTCTAGAGCTGATTCACTCTGATGTATGGCAAGCACCAGTTATGTCCCTATGAGGAGCAAAGTACTTTGTGTCATTTATAGATGACTATTCTAGGAGATGCTGAGTGTATCCTATCAAGATGAAGGCAGATGTATTTCCAGTCTTCAAAATGTATAAAGCGCGGATGGAGCTTGAATCTGGGAAGAAGATCAAGTGTCTGAGGTCAGATAATGGAGGAGAATATACCAGCAAGGAGTTTGCTGAGTTTTGTGATCATGAAGGCATTAAAAGGCAGTTCACTACAGTATATACTCCTCAGCAGAATGGAGTGGCAGAGCAGATGAACAAAACTTTGTTAGAAAGAACAAGAGCAATGTTGGGAGTTGTGGGCTTGAAAAAATAATTTTGGGCAGAAGCAGTCAATACCGCCTGTTATGTGATAAATCGGGCCCCATCAACTGCAATTGAGTTGAAGAAACTGATGGAGATGTGGACTGGGAAGCTAGTGGATTACTCAAACCTCCATATATTTGGAAGTCCAGTGTATGTGATGTATAATGCCTAAGAAACCACAAAGCTAGATCCAAAATCCAGGAAATGCTTATTCTTAGGGTATGCTGACAGAGTAAAGGGGTATCCCTGTAGGATCCCACTGCCCGCAAGGTTATTATGAGCAGAGATGTTATCTTCACAGAAGATATACTACAGAAAGAAGAAGGTGATGATAGCACTGTGAAAGAAAAGTCAGAGACTATAGTGGTACAGGTGGAAAAAGAGTCTGAACAAAAGGATTCTTTTAAAGCAGCACCGGAGCATAAGGAATATGAACCAGTTGTACCCGAAGAGCCAGAAATTCGACGGTCAGATCGTTTGAAAAAATGACCAGATTGGCACTCGGAGTATGTAATGGAGAGCAATGTTGCATACTGTCTTCTAACGGAGGAAGGGGAGCCATCAACTCTCCAAGAAGCATTGAACAGTTCAGATGCATCTCAATGGATGGCAAAAATGCAAGAAGAAATGGAAGCTCTTCATAAAAACAAAAATTGGGAACTTGTGCCATTACCACAGGGAAGAAAGCCTATTGGAAATAAATGGGTGTATAAGATCAAGCGTAACAGTGATGATCAAGTGGAACGGTATCGTGCTAGGCTAGTGGTAAAAGGATATGCTCAAAAAGAAGGCATTGACTTCAATGAGATATTTTTCCCGATGGTTCGACTTACAACATTCATAGTAGTCCTGTCAATATGTGCTACATTTGACCTACATCTTGAGTAGTTAGATGTTAAAACTATTTTTCTTCATGGAGATCTTGAAGAAGAAATTTATATGCTCTAACCAGATGGATTTGAAGAATGTGGAAAGGAGAACTTGGTTTGCAGGTTGAATAAATCTCTATATGGTTTCAAACAGGCGCTGAGGTATTGGTATAAGAGATTTGATTATTTCATCATGAGCCTTGGATACAACATATTAAATGCAGACCCTTATGCCTACTTTAAGTGGTTTGGTAATAATGATTTTCATCATTTTGCTGTTGTATGTTGATGACATGTTGGTAACAGGCCCCAACAAAGATCATATTAAAGATTTAAAGGCTCAATTGGCTAGGGAGTTTGAAATGAAGGACTTGGGACCAGCAAACAAGATTTTAGGGATGCAAATTCACCGAGACAGAAATAATAGGAAGATTTGGCTTTGTTAAAAGAATTATTTGAGGAAGATCTTGCGACGCTTCAATATGCAAGATTGTAAGCTAATTTCAACCCCACTTCCTGTTAATTTCAAGTTATCCTCAAGTATGAGTCCTAGCAGTGAAGCGGAGAGGATGGAGATGTCTCGAGTACCGTATGCATCAACAGTGGGGAGTTTAATATTCGCTATGATTTGTACAAGACTATACATTACACATGCAATGGGAGTGGTTAGTCGGTACATGGCGAATCTTGGTAGAGAACATTAGAATACAGTAAAAAGGGTCCTGAGATATATTAAGGGGACCACAGATGTTACATTATGTTATGGAGAATCAGACTTTATTGTCAGAGGATATATTGATTCAGATTATGCAGGTGATCTTGACAAAAACAAATCCACAACTGGATATGTGTTTGTTCTTACTAGCGGAGCTATAAGCTGGGTTTTGAAACTGCAGTCAGTTGTGGCTATGTCAACAACAGAAGCAGAATATGTAGTAGCTACACAAGCTAGTAAAGAAGCAATATGGTTGAAAATGATAATGGAATAACTCGGGCACAAACAAGAAAATATTTCTCTATTTTGTGATAGTCAGAGTGCCTTTCATCTGGCAAGGAATCCAGCTTTTCATTCAAAGACGAAACACATTCGAGTTCAGTACCATTTCATTCGTGAGAAAGTAGAAGAAGAAACCGTGAATATGCATAAAGTTCATGCCAAAGACAACCTAGCAGATTTCATGATAAAGGCGGTTAATACTAACAAGTTTGTCTGGTGTCAATCCTCTAGTGACATGATGAAGACATAAGCAACATGGATGGCAAGGTAGAAAGAATGGTGTGAAAATTGATTGATCCTCAATCAAATCTTCAAGTGAAAGATCATTAGAAAGATAATCAAAAAGGTGGGCAGTCGGTGCCGACCCTTTTTGTTTTTTCAACAAATGGGCACCGCCCTTTGTTTGAAAAGAAAAAAAAAATTTAAAACGTGGGAAATTTTTATGTGCTGCACATGAGTTGTGCAGCACATAAATCAAGGAGAGAGGGGCAGAGGCTCCTCTATAAATAGAGCCTCTGCCCAATAAATCCTGTATCCCAAATCTCAAGTAAGAGAGAGTTTCTAGTGAGAGAAAAATATAGAGTTTTATTTAAATTGTATTTCTCCTATTTTCAAGAGAGATTATTGTT
Organism: Vernicia montana; assembly: GCA_949750685.1. Taxonomy (NCBI): domain Eukaryota; kingdom Viridiplantae; phylum Streptophyta; class Magnoliopsida; order Malpighiales; family Euphorbiaceae; genus Vernicia; species Vernicia montana. The sequence goes on from CATKHJ010177439.1 coordinate 9,269, forward strand.
GTTATCTCCTTGTGATTTAGAGAGAAGGTTGTAACTCGTATTATTTCTCATAGTGGAATTCTTCTATTTTTACCTGTGGTTTTTCACCATAATTTGTTTGAGGTTTTCCACGTAAAATCTGTGTGTCCAAATTATCTTTATTATTTTCTCAAATTATTAGCTGCAGTCTTGCTCTAATCCGGTATCAATTTTCGTAACAAAAGTTATTGGTTAAGGGGGCGTTTGGTATCACTGCGGTTTTCTGTTTTTTTTTTCAAATTTTAAAAAAATAAGTATTAGAAAACATTTTTAAAAAAATTATTATCTTTTATTTCTTTCATATTTATCTAGAATCATTTTGAAAACAAAAAACAAAAAAATCAAAAACAACAAATTCTGATTTTCAAAATCTTGTTTTTGTTTTTGAAAAACAAAAAATATAAAATGATACCGAACAGGCTCTAAATTTATTGATTTTTATTTTTTAGTTTAGGTATGTACAGTAAAGAAGAAGAGGAAGAAGCCATTAAAAGAAAAAGAAGAAAAGAAAAGAGGAGAGAGGTGAGCATGCGACAAAGACAGAGAAAGTTGACTATTGTTTTTTTAAAATAAATTTTTTCTCTATATATTAATTAAGAAATTTATTTTTTTTAACTTGAATTGGTCCCACAATACTTATTAATATTACATGTCATTAAAAAATTATTATTTAATTTATAACTAGTGTCATGTCAGCAATAATTAACGGTGTTAAACTATGTCATTAATTAGTCTAACAGAGTAAACATCGTGGTACTAAAGTATCATGAAAAAATCTGTACACGGAGACATAGCGTAGCGGTAAGTGCATATTCATCTGGGCAATAGACCCATACTCGATTCCCCCTCCCCTAATACCCAAAAAAAAAAAATCTCAGTTTGGGGGACAGTAAAAATTGTCCCCTATGCTTGGAAAAATCATCCCTAAATATATTGGAGATGACTTTTGTTGTCTCCATGTGTCATCCTTTTGCATAAATCACCGAAACCATAGGGGTCCATCAAGTAAAAATTGTCCCTAAAATGAGGATGACATCTTATCCAGTCCCCAAAATTATATGGCACCATTAAGTGAAAGTTGTCCCTAAAAATAAGGACGACATTTGGTCCGCAAAAAATTTATATTGGGAATAACTGTTATTTCCTAAGGTTTATTTTTGGGATGACGGTTGTCCCTAAATATTTTAAAATAGGGACGATTATCGTCCCCTTAGATTTTTAAGGGGGCGACAACATCTTGTCCTTATAATTAGAGTTGTTATATCATAGACTTGAATCTACGATGCATCGTGGACCAAACACCCCTTATGTGGTCCCCAACATTCACAACACGTGTCAACTTTTCTTTTTTTTGTTCTTCAACGTGGCGTGCACGTAATACACATACACGCGACCATTTTTTTTTTTTTTTTTATGACGAAGTGAATCAAGTATATGTTAAAAATATAAGCGTCAATCATAAAACTACAGGTTGATAGGTTAAAAACAAAAGTTATAAACTATAAGTTCATCACACGTATACCTGAAATTCATAGATTATAATCTAGAAATTTATAAATTAAAAAATAGATTCATATGTTAAGAACATGCTCATTAGAAAAAATTATATATTTTATCATTCATAAACTAGAGATTCATTACTATTAATTATAATTGATTAATTTTTTTTTCGAATAGCTTTACTATATCCATAATATAAGAATTGTTTTTCAATGAACCTGTTACCATTACTAAATGAATCTGTAACTTCTGAGAAATAAACAAGCACCTTATGCAAAATAATGAACCTGTCATTGTATTCCAATGATCCTTTAACTATTCTCAAATGAATCTACAAGTTTTATATAAGGAACCTACTACTCTTATGATGATATTTATATCTAATTATTTTTTCAGGTTGATCACAGAATATTAATCTCACAATAACCCTTGGATACATAAGTTGTACACCTATAGAGCGATTCATATTTAAAACATTTAAAATTCAAATCGAATTTTACCAAGTTTCGTATGGCTGTTTAGAGTCTATTATAAGTCATTTAAAACAAGAAAAGCAATAAAAAAATTAAAAAAAATTAAAAAAAAAAAGAGCAATTTGAATAGAGAGAAAGATGCCAAAAAGCTTGAAGAAAAAGCGATTCGAAAATGCTTAAACAAAGAGAGAGATCTGATGGTAAGAAGTTATAGAGAGCAAAACAATGGTTAGAAGTTAGAGAAAGCAAAAAAGAAACTATTTCGGTGCATTCATAATATATTTTTTTTATTTTTTATAACTGATTAGCTCCTTTCATGGCTATTTGATTTTTCAGAAATTTAGTGAAAAAAATTGTGGGTATTTTTAAGATTAGGAATGGATGCTAATGGCAACGAAGGAGGAGGAGAAGGATAATTTGAAAAAGAAGAAAATAATATTATGGAGAAAATTAATTATAACTAACGTGGCAATTCATAATTTTTTTTTTTTTAATAATTGACGTAGACACCTACATCTATAAATCTATAATATTATGTGAATCTAGATTCACAATATAATTTGCCCTATAATTATTAAGGAAAACAATAGTACCTAATAATTATAAAATAGGGGATGACTATTGTCCCCAATAATGATAAAAGAGGGGATAACTATCTATATCATCCCCTTTAACTTGATAAAAAGTATATATATATATATAAAAAAAAAAAAAGTGATATCATCCCTATAAATTTAACAAAAGAGGATAACATCATCTTTTAAATGATATTTATAAATAATTTTCTCAATAGATTTGGTTTATATTCACAATTTAATCAACATTAAAAAAATGATAAAAATGATAATGATATTCTAAATAAAAAACAAAAAATATATATTTTATTAATCAAATCCATAGATATACATTATAAGAGAATCTATGATCCGTAGAATAGAATTTCACTATACAATAATCTAACAATTAATTTCAACATTATATTTCATTTCATATCTCATTCTCCAACATAATATTTGGAGTATACTTAAATATTCCAAATAAATATGTAAAAAAGCACAAGTTACCATCTCCAACAAAGAATCAATTACACTAAAAAAATAACTTCAAGCTCTTCGCATTTTGTGTTTCATAAATAAACCCCAAGCATGAGATTACTCTTGAGCAAGAATAAAAAAAAAAAAAAAAATTTCAATATAGCAAAATCAAAATGAAATATAATCAATTTAAATACCAAGTATAAGAATTAATAATGTTAGCAATTAAAAATTTATTTTTGTCTGCATAAGGAGGTTGGATAAAAATATGAGCACCAATATGAACTATTCAAATTCATCATAAACTGTAGATTTTATAGAAATATCCACCACTATTCATCAATATTATTTCTTATATATTCATTATACATGAAAAAAGTCATTTTTTTTTTTAACATATACAAAATAGGATACGAAAGCTAGAAATTCATTAATTGTCAAGTAAAAAACAAACACCAAATTAAAAATTTTAAAAATAGCAGATTGAAAAAAAATCAGCAAATTAATAAAAAAAAAAAAAAAAAGAGAGAAAAGGTAAAGCTTGGACCTTGGACTAACCTGAAATCCTGATTTGAAGAGGAAGAATAAGAATTTTGTGACTTGAATAACCTTTTTTTATGGAGAAGATCTTACAAATAGATAAAGTGGATAAGGAAAACCAAATCAAAGAGTGACTAACCCTATGTTTGAGAAAAAAAATAGAGGGAAGAAAGAAAATGAAAGGATTCAAAATGAAAGGAAAGAATTTGAAAAGTAGATTCAAATTTTCTCTCTTTATGTTTGGATAGGAGTGAAAATGAGAGGAAAGAAATGTGAAAAAAAAATATTTTATTTTATTTTGAAAAAACATAAAGTAAACTATAATAAATTAATTTTTTTTTTGTCCTCGATATGTTCCAATTTTGTACAATGAAAACATGGGGTAATATTGTTATTTATACACAATCTTACTTTCCTCCCATTTTCACCTCACTTTTGGGGGAAATTTTTTTTACACGACCAGAGTTAAATTTTCACCTGAATTTTTATCTCCATTTTTAATTTGTTCCCAAACGGTGGAAAAAATAGAATATTTTCCCACTTTTTTTTTCCTCTCTTTTTCTATCCTCCCTATTTCTACCCTTTCCAAACAAAAGGTAAAGGGTGAGAAAAAGAAATGTGGGAGGTTGTGTTAAAGATTTTAGGGTTTCATTTGTTTGGGTATTAAAAATAAAAATAAAACTTTATGATTATCTTTCTATTTTTTTTTAATTGTAATAGATATCTGTTAAACTTGTCTAAATCTTATTAGTAATTCTTAAGGAAATAAAACAACATATTTAGTTAAGTGTTATATTATATTCAAACTTTTATTTTTATCATTTGTAAAGATTTAATATATATCTATTTTTCCCCTATATATATATATATATATACACCTTTTCTTCAATTGTAATATATATCGATTTAAAGAGGTGTTTATAGTTCCTAATTTTTTTTAAAAAAATTACATTTATTTTATAGAACTGGCTTTTGTCATCTTCATATTGTTTGTTTTGAGGGAGTCGTCTCCATATTGTTAGCTAAATAAAGATTTAATATATATCTACTTTTTTTCCCTCATATATATATATATATATATATATATATATATATATACACCTTTTTTCCAATTGTAATATATATCGATTTAAAGAGGTGTTTATAGTTCCTAATTTTTTTTTTTTAGAATTACATTTATTTTATAGAACTAGCTTTTGTCGTCCTCATATTGTTTGTTTTGAGGGATTCGTCTCCATATTGTTAGCTAAGTGTGAGGTCTTGCCCGAACACCGGTTCGATTCGCTAAGGGAATCGAAATGCTTTTCGGGAGAAACTTCACGCTTGGAACCCGCTGTGAGTTCGGGAAATTAGATTTTGCATTTTGGCATTGTAAAATGAGTCACCACTTCAATTTTATTTATTTTAATTGGAAAAATTAAAGGAAAACCCAAATGAAATTGACTCCAAATTATTTATCTTATCCCAATGGAAAAACACTAATCCACGAATGACCAAAAAGGACTCGGGGATCAGGTTTTGGCAATTAACAATAAATTTCTTTAGTTTGGCTAAGTTACAGAATAACTTTATGTAAAGATGATTTTCATGCATGAATGAACATGAATAAAGATGATGAATTAAACAGTTAAAAGTGATGCAAATATTATATGAATGACAGTTATGAAAGAAATAGGCAAAAAAAAAAAAAATAATAAGATAAGAGGATCTTTCCTTTAGTCCTTATGGGTATTAGGAAAAGTATATATTCCTCAATTAATTTAATAAAGAAAATTCATAAAGGATAATAAAGCAATAAAAGAAAGATAAAATAGAAAGGGAAAAATATTATTTAAAATATTTTTGAGTTGATGCCTTAAAGATTGACATGCCTGCGTATCCCGTTGAATGAGAATCAAACCCACGCAATTCTTCCTTCTTGCGAATGAGGGGGTTTGACAAAAGAGGTTGAATTGGTTTATTAATTTAATTCAGATTTTAAATTAATAATTTTATATTTTTTCAATTTTAGACCTAAATAAAGCATAGTAAGATGAATTCTAGTTCTAATTTTAGAATTTTAAAATGCAAGAAAAAGGAATTATATCTTTGCTTTTCTTGGCTTTTCAAGAATGGGGCGAGCTTGGCTCCAACTTCTGAGCTCCACTTCGGATTAGGAACTCAAGACGAGTAATAATAACTTTAAATTTAAAATAAATTTGGTGGGTGATTGATTTGGAAATAGAAAGTGATTTCAGTGTATCGAAATCGACAGAGCTTTAGTTATAAATAAAGGCATTTTTTGGATTCTCCCCTTCTCCTCCTTCTTTTCTGAAGGGGGAAGGGGGCTGTCATGCCCTAAACCCGAAGGCACGTGACCGGTACTAGGGAACGGGAAAGCTTAAGGCTTCCGGAACCCGTAGTAAGCCTGACTGCTCAATAAATGACAAAACTGCAAAGTGACAGCTGTAACTGTCACAAACCAAGGGCTATGGGCCCACCTGTTAAGCAGAACTTGGTAAAATATCATATCAAAGCCACTCAGGGCTATTATTTCAATCTCATCAATTTTCTCATTAAATCGCATTAATGCCATTCAGGGCATTCATCTCAATGACATCATTAACTTCAATCTCATCATCAGGTTTCTGCTCAACATAAATATTATAACATCTATAATGAGGAATCTCTGGTACCTCAAAACTCATCATACACTAAAGACATACTTCTAAATAGAATTACAACTGTCAGAATAACAATGCGGAGTGCTAGACTTAAAATACAACATAATATGAAATTAATTACATATCTGGATAATAATATACATTTCACTGC
>CATKHJ010177530.1:0-46049 GCA_949750685.1 Vernicia montana
ATGTGGGTGAAATATCTTGTTGAGTTTAACTAAAAGTTAAAACTCAATAGTGAAATACTTTTGGTAAATTATGAGAATTTTGGAAGAGAAACAATCCACATAAAGGACACAACTTAGCTCAATTTGTAGACTTTTAGAAAAAATAATTGGCTAAGATTTTACATATTTATTATTATTTTTATTGTTTTGTTGGATTATATCAATAAGTTGTTTATCCATATTATTTTGTATTATAATCTATGATTAATTTCGTTATTATTTCATTTTTAATATACATGAAAAATATATTACGTTGAACCTGAAGTTCAAGTATTGAACCTGTAGTTCAATAATAAAACCTTGAAGGTTTGATATGACATGTTATTATGCATATCATATATACTCTCCTTTTACAACTTGTACATGGATGTGAGCCTAATATTTCTCATCAGCAAGTTTTTTTGTTGTGCCATGTATGTATTAATAATACCATTTCAATGTGTGAAAATGAGTTCACAGAAAAAACTTGAAATTTATTTTAATGAGGCACGTTTCCCGACATTAGGGGAGAGAAAAAAACCTGTTAGTGTTAAATAATGTCGAGAAATTTCCTGAAAGAAAAATCATTTATACAACTTTGATAATGTACAAGTCAAAATGAACTAGAAATTCAGAAAATAATACAGTTGTAACAAATTACAATTCAATTGCTAGATGCATTTATAGATGCCAAAAGATTGACAACGTCTCATATTCCAGCTGCTAATACCTTAATAAGAATTGTAGTTCCTATTGAAAATAGAAAATCAATCGAGTTTGACACACGCCAGAAGCGTGGATAGTAAATTGAAACTATAGATAAAAATTCATGGAAAATAAAAGCAACGTCACTAAGAAAATCTCCTGAAGAGAAGCCTCTTGAAGAGGAAGATCTCAGTTAAAGAGTTATAGCCAATGATGAGACACATAGTGAGATATTGGAACAATTAGATCCTCCAAATATGGCTCATGGAGTTGATGATCATATGAATGAAAATTATGAGATCTCAATTAATTTTGTGAATACAAGAGAAATATTTGATAGAAATTCATTTATCGTCGACAATGAATTTGCCTCAACAATAGCTCTTACTGTCTCAAGAGACAATCTAGATTCAGAACTTATGAATATAACTGAATGTTAGCATATATATGACTGACCATCGTGAAAAGAGGTAATACATGTCGAGTTAGACTCGCTATTTAAACGCATGATATTCGGACTTGTTATGCTGACTCCCTAAAATGTGAAACCAATTGGGTATAAATGGATGTTTGTCCGAAAGCGTAATGAGAATAATGAAGTGGTAAGATATAAAGCGAGGTTAGTTGCTAGAGTTTTTCGTAGAGATCTGGTATTAACTATGTGAAAATTTATTCTCTTGTTATGGATATGATCACGTTTCAATATTTAATTAATATGGCAATTAAAAAAAGGCTTGATATGCGCCTTATGAAAATTATATTTATGTGAAAGTCTCAGAATGATTAAAGATACTAGAAAGGAATGCACATCAAACATGTGACATGTATTCCATTAAATTTTATAAATCCCTATAAAGCAATATAAACATATGTGGTATAATCGTTTGATTGAATCTTTATTGAAAGAATAATATGTGAATAATACACTATGTTCATATGTAGTCATAAAATACCACATAATGGTTATGTTATTGCAGTATATGTTGATGATTTAAATGGGACTCCTAACAAACTCTTGAAAAGTGAGTTTGAGATGAATTTAAGAGAAACAAAATTTTGTATCGGCCTGCAGATAGATTATTTATCCTCAAATGAGTCCTAATACACCAGTCTACTTATGTGGAAAATGTACTTAAGTAATTTTGCATAGATAAATTCTTTCCCTTAAGCACATTAATGGTATTCGCTCACTGAAAGTGAATAAAGATCATTTTACACCTAAGAAGATAACAAAGAGCTATTTGATCTTGAAATACCATATTTAAGTGCTATAAGAGCATTAATGTATCTTGCAAATGCAATATCAGGCCTGATATGCATTTGCAAGAAAAATTCCTAACTAGGTATAGCTCTGCACCTACCAAGAGATATTGAAGTGGTGTAAAACACTTATTGCGCTATCTTCAATGACTATTGCGCTATCTTGCAAATGCTGGTTATTTATTTGATCTTCATAATGGTAGATCTCAGACTAGTTATGTGTTTACTTATAATACTGCAATTTATAAAAAAATTTATGGTCCTGAAGTACCTTAATAAATATGCTCCCATTATGTTGTTTAAGAATAATGCAATATGCATTGCACAAACTAAAAGTGGATATATTAAGCGTGACCGAATTAAATATATTTCACCCAAATTCTTTAATATGTATAAGCTCCAAAAGAGTGATGAAATAGATATCCACCAAATTCGCTCGAGTGACAACATAGCAAACTTATTTGCTAAGTCCTCATATAATGTCATATTTGAATGATTTGTTTTATTGATTGATATGTGTCATCTTAAAATGTTGTCCTCATCAGGGGAAGCGAATCAGTATAAGATTGTACTCTTTTTCCTTAGTTAAGCTTTTGTCCCATAGGATTTTCTTGACCAAAAGTTTTAATGAGGCAATCTGTGCAATGATAGAATAGCGCATGAATTGTACTCTTTTTCTTAGCTATGTTTTTTTCCACTGGGTTTTCTAACAAGATTTTTAACGAGGTATATTCATGGCGCAAGTAATATCCAAGGGGGAGTGTTATAGATAATTATTATATGTGAATATTACTTAAACATTTTTGAGTATATATTTTAAAGAGATTATAGTATAGGGTTATTTCATTAATGTTGTATACACTAAACCCTACCCATTCCTCTATAGAAGGGAAGTTAGAGTTAATCTAATAATAAGAGTTTGGAGCCTCTTTTACTCTCTACATATTTTCTCTCTTTACTTTATTGTTTTATATCTCTTCTTATTGTCTTTGATATACTGAGCTAATAAGCCGATTTACAATAAAAATTTCATAAAAAATAATATTTTATCGTGGCTAAAATAACTTATTGCTACCTTGAAATACTAAATAACAAATGGTTTGAATCGATTTATCAATCGTTTTTTGGCCAATGTGTTTGATTATGTGGAAATAAAAGGGAACAATTTTTCTTTCATTTTCCTTGCATCCAAACAAAGATTTAAAAAAAAAAATGAAAAATTCTTTCCCATATTTTCCTTCCCACTTTATTTCCTTCCTCCTATACTTTTTCCTTAAAACGGAGGTGTTATAGTATTATTACTTCATGCTAGAAAGTTCCAACTTCATAGTATTATCTTATTCAAATTAGAAATTTACTTATTTGATGACTAACTTAAATCTCATCAAACACCAAACAATGGGTCTACCAGAGAGAGACCTGCATTGCATTCAAAAGTATAATTTAGTGGCAGTGCATAACTCAACTTGGCGATAGTCCAAAGTTCGAATTCCCATTTTTATGTTTTATATAAAACCAGTTAGTAGTAGTAAGCAATAATGCAAAATTCAACTCTAAAATAGACGCAAATTGGTTACTAATTACACAACTATCAGGTCTTGCGCACCTACTACATGCAAAAACAATGAGAATATATAAGATGTGCATTCATCAGCTGAAAAAGGATTAATTAATACTTTCAATCCCTTCTACTTTTCAGAAGCTGTTCATACACAGTGCCTCCACTAATTTTATACTACAAGTTACAATAACACACAATTAATCATAAGTTTGGAATTACGTAACCTCAATGAAAATTTAGGAGAAAACATCTTCAAACTTTTTAATCACCATGATATAAAATCTGACAGCAAAACCCAAGAAAGCCAAGCTCCTGGGGACAACAAACAAAAATCAGATTATTACATCAGATGAGTACTTTCAGCAGTAAGAAGGAAAAAACTTCACTGTGGGTTGTAGGTTAAAAGATTTATCTCAATCCACTAATTATGAAAGATGATATTAATTTTCAATAATATATGCATCTTTCCTATTGTCACATAGAATAAATAAGAAATGTATCAATCAGCAATTTATATCCCCTGAGCAACAATGACTACTGACTTCTTCGTTTATTCCAGGACGTTTTTGCACAGTAATCATCAATTATTGTAAATAAAAAATGTGAAGCATGAATGCAGGAAAAACTACAATCTGACTGAACTAGATATAAACCAGATACAGACCTTGGCAAGCAAATTTATCAAGATGAAAATTATGATTGAATTCCAAGCATTCAGTTCAACTGACTAGAGTAGAAGTCGCTGTCATATGGGGTTCTTAACAGCTGAAACTCTTGAAAGTAACTGCCACTGTCATTCTGTGAAGTCAAGGTATGCACTCGAGTGTCAGTAGACTGTTGTTCAATCCTCCAGTAATCAGATGATGCCATTGGCAAGCCTTGGGGCATGTGAAGCACTGACTGAGGCATGCCTGTATGACTTGTATGCGTAGGCTGCTCATGCGAAATGGATTTTGGCTCACATGAACCCCAAGAATTAGTTGACAGAAGAGAGAGAGCACGATGAAGATCCTGTGTCGCATCCACATTAGGTGAGATAATTGATTCTTCCAAACCTGCAATGTTCGGTAATCCTGTGCATCAATTTATTTAGAAAGACAAGTGACTAAAGACAAAAAAGAAATACCAGCATACTAGGATTCACAACATTGATTCTGTTTTCATACAGCCTAATGTCTTCGAAGACATACCTCAGCTGGCTTACAGGCCTTCAGAAAGATCTCAGTAACCACCTATGCATTCTAAAGTTTCCTGTAACAATCATAATCCTATGATTTGAATTTTGAATTGTACCTAAACAAACCTAAATCACCCTTAAACATGCTAATTTACTTTAGCTAACTTTTTCAATCGGTGGAAATCAAATGTATGCTCAGACTACAATCGCTTTTCTTTAAACCTGTGCTTTCTGAAATTGACCACATAATTTTCATGAAGTTGTATGAATGATAAACATGGCTGTCCTTTCAAACTCTTTGATGAACTATAAAGCAAACTATATTTGTTAGACTACAAGAAACAGTCCCTTGTGGCACAAATCAAAAAATTCCAGAATTACTTTGTCAAGTTAGTTGCCTTTTTGTATATATCTTCTTTTCTAAGATACTGAATATTTACATTCAATTTTGTTTTTCAATGTATCTACATCCACCATGTTAATATCACTGAGATTGTATATCAATGATATGAGAAGAACCCCATTTGTTTTCTCACTATCAGATCATTCCCAGGATATATATCATGTTACTTTGGCTCTAGGATTGCTCATGAATTGAATCCTATTCATAGTCAAAGCCTCACCATTGAATTAAAATAAACAAATACATTTTGATCGGCTTAAACCAAAAACCACATAATTAATTAACAAGATTAATTTAACTACTAAAGCAACCAACAACCTTTATAAGTAAAAGAAACAGACTCTTTTTTATGGAAAGACAAACAACCATCGATTAGGTTCACTGTGAAGTGGGAACAGACCAGGACAAAAAACAAAATTAGTGAATGACATAGTAAAAATCTCCTTGCCAATTTAAAATTGATTTGATATAGTTCAGGATTATGAGAATGAGATCACAAGAACTAATTTGATTTTAGTTGCTTTTATATTCAACTTGGATAAAAAAGTGATGGGAAAACATCACCTACAGTTTAAAGTTGTTTTTAAGTTTATATTGCATGGTATATATATGTATTTAGAGTGCTAAAGTTTTGGAAGAAGATCAAATTGTTTAAAATTTATAGCTTGTATGTTCTATTTCAGCAATAGAAAATGAAAAAATGTTTCCAAAAATTTCCTTTGAATTTCCAAATTTTAATGAGTTGTATTGCATCTTTTAATTTTTTTATTTGGTTCAATAATTATTTCTATCAACTTATCCATAAGTTGGGGACCGTGTTAAAGGGTGTCCTTAGTGCATGACACTCACCACATTGCAAGGGTTAGGAGAGGGCCATCTACCGTACACACTACACAGACTTCACCTTGCTATTTAGAGAGGCTGTTTCCACAACTTGAACCTGTAACCTAACCATTGCACCAAGACTCAATTTGGACATTGATACATGTTAGATTCTTGATTGCTTCTTCTCAATTAAATTTAGGAACCTTAACCTTTCGTTCTACATTGTTTTCTCCGGCATATCAAGAATTCTTTAAGGGGGAAAGAAAGAGGCTTCTAGGGTTTGAAATCTTGACCTCCTGCACTATGAGGCAAGCACTCAATCACTAGGCTACTAACCCACTGGCAATCTTTGGTTCTACTTTACATTCACAATCCAAAAACTTATGACAGTATCATGTGCGTCAGAATTCCTCTACTAGATATTCCAAACTTGTCTAGCATTTATCTTTATCTTTGAACAAATTAAAAGTTAACAGTAACCTCAACTTCATAACAAAAACTGTTATGCAACATGTGAAATTGGACATTCTAATAAGTTACTCAGACAATAGGAGTTAGCCAAAGTGTATGCCCAACATAACATTGGTATACATGGACTTAACTGGTGAATCTAGGAAGTTAGATATTATAATTGCATTTGGTTCTTTAACAAAGAACAAACTCTCATTGGAATGTTTTGACAATCACCTCATTGAATCATGGTTTCTAGGGTTTCAAAGGCTGCAGACAAGCAGTAAGCGGTCACTGACTGCGTCACAAAGGTTTGTAGTACGATATTTGACTACATCATCAACATTAAAAATTAATGATAATGATTATAAAGAATATTTCCTAATACAAAGTAGAACTACCTTGGTTGAGAACCTCAGCTGTGGTAACCTTGGCCTTGGATGGCAACAAGCTCCTGGAATCACGAGGATGCATAGGAATGGAAGTTGCCAGCGCATTGCTAGGCAAATGCGGCTGCCCGTCAATACCTCCTACTTTTGCAGGCTTCATTGCATGCTCTTTTGTTATAGTGAACTTGGAGCTGGGCATCCCTTCCCATATCAAATTTGCATTAGGCCTGGCCTGAATGAGTGGGGCCCTGTTCCAAACAAGACTCATCTGTTGCCTCTCATCTGTACAAGCAACCACAGATCAGGAAAAGTTGCAGGAATGATACGGTGCTATACCATTGTTATCTTGAGCATATTTTTGCCATATTTGTATTAACAAAAATAGCAATTTCTTTGACTCAATGGCAAGTATGCACCACATTATACATGGCAATTTCTACTACATATATAGTTTCCACGATGTTGTAGACCTAATATTTCTCATCTTCAGATATATTGTTTGCAACTAATGACATTAACTTGCAAGTGGCGATCCCTTAACAACAGAAAATTCTATTTAAACTTAAAAATGAGTAAAGGAGATCACAATTATATTAGTATTTAAAACTTAAAGTAGACATCCCTCTGGGAGTGTGCTCAAACATCTTTGTTAAGGCAAAGATACAAGTCTACCTTACAATTCACAAACTTCATTTCAGAGTTATTATAAGATCACAACAGTTATTAAAAGTACAGTTCAACATCAATAGCATGTTTTAAACACAAGACAAGAGATGTTAAAGTCTGAATTCAAAAATCAGTACCATATAACGATGAAGACAGCCTTGCAGGATTCAATTGGACTGATTCAGGCTGTGGCTTGCGACGCCTTGCATTATGATCAGAAAGACGCCTGCGGCAGCTTCGCTTCTTTTCATCAAACTCTGATAGACTATGGAACCTTTGACACCCATAACCAAGAAACCATCATATCAATTAACAATACAAGTTAAGAATTATTACAAAAACAGGACGAAAAACACTAAAATTTGCACTTCTTGCACTAGATAAGCATGACAATTGACAGCAGAAGCAAAAAAACAGATCTTCCCAGATCTCATTGTCTTCTAACATACAATCATTACACCTTCAGTAGCAGCCTTACCTGCTACACTGCTGGCAAAACCTGCGCTCCAGACCAGCTACAATGACCTTTGGGCATTTTGAATGACTTTCACAAACTCTATGTTTACGATGGTAATCTTTAGCTGATGAGAGGTCAAGGTTACAGCCTTCTACTTGACAGCGAGGGGCGGGTGAAGCTTGACTACTGGACTTGGATCTCTTTGCAGGAGAAACAGAAGACCCAGGGCCAGGAGTCACATAAAATGATGAAGTCTTAGCATTACTCCCTGCACAAACATCTTCAAAGTATGTCCGCTTACCAAGCTTTAAACCTAGCAGAGGCTCACCAGAGCCAACTGAAGCCTCAAGAGTAGAAGAAGTACCAGTTGGTTTCACCTTTGTAAATGCTTTCTTATTGTTGGAATCTTCTGGAATAGCTTCAGAGGCCTCCAAAGTAAATTTAGATGTTTTCACTTCCCCAACCGAGGAAGAATTTATGGAAGCTGACTTTGAACTCTTGGATAAAGAAGCAAGTCCCAAATCAGAGCCAGAACCACCACTGCCACTTCCACTCCCAGATGAGTATAAAGACCCAGAATCAATCCCTCTCTCTCCATCAATTTCCCATTCTGTCACTCTTAACTTCTTTGGATGTTCAGCATTTGCATTAAACATTATTAGATTCTCCCAGTCCCACTGTATGGGGGGTTTTGTATTCCACTCCATCAGTGAGAGGGAACTCATAGAATAACTTAACAGATTACAATCACTTTATACGTACAAGCAACCAAATGCTAGATCCTGCACAAAATAAGACATATTTGCTTACAACTTATCCCAAACAAACAAAAAAATACAAAATTAATCATGCAAATATCAAACAAACAAATATTGGGCAACAACATTGGTAAAAGACTCTAGTCTCTAGACAAATACAGCAGTATTACATACAGCAAATGACCTAAAAACAAAAACCCCCCAAAAGAGCTTACCTTTAAATTTCACTGAATTGAAGGGTCGACCATACCTGAATTAGCATAACCAATTTTAAAAAGAACAATAAATCTGATCTACCAGTTGATGCAGCTCAAATTCACCCACCTCCAAAAATTGAAAACTTTTTATTTTAACTTGGATAAAAACTAGAATCTCTTTCCAACCCAGAAACTCTCTTGCAGATATAATCCTCCACCTCAATCTCAATCTCCATATAGATATTAAATCAAACCAATTAAAGCCACAGATTTCAATCCAGGAACAGCAAAATGTGATCTTGCAGATACCCAAAACCTCAAAATATTGATCCAAAAGCTGTTTCTTCTCCTCCTCTTCCTCCTCTCATAACTTGCTACCTAACAAATTCTCCACCATTCATTCCTTTAATCGAAGTAAAAACTGTTCCCCAAATCCCTGCAAACTCTACTTTTGTAGTAGTTGTGGTCAAATTTCTACAAGAATTTTTACCGTTATTTATAAACTCATCAAACAATCATATCTTTCTCTCTCTCTCTCTCTCTCTCCAATTATATATATCTAGCAAAGAACTAACTGTACCTAAACCAAAAGTTTCACCTTTTAACCATCAAATTATAATCCGTACTAATAAACCTTCAACTGCAATAATTCACATTGAATTTGCTTGGGCTTAAATCAGAGAAGTAGGGCCCTGAATAAGACCCACATCCATTCATCAACAAATCTATTCTTTCTTCCCCAAAAAACCCAAAAAAAAAAACAAATAGATCAATAATTAATAACTTTCGCTAACTACCATTTTTCTAAAAATTTACACATAATATAAAAAAAAAAAAATTAAATTAAATCTACCAATAAAAGACAACAAACCACTCTTATCTTTCTAGTTTTTACCCATATATGTACGAAGCAAAACAAACAAATTTCTACAGTTGTAGCTTTCTGAAGAGAAGAGCTTTCGGTCCCCTACTATTTATGGTTTTTTTGCAGTGAAAAAAAAAAAAAACGTCTGATGCAACATATAGTTTCTTTTGCTTCCACTTTCCCGAGAAAAATTAAAGAGAAAAATTAAAGGGCAAATTACTATTTAATCCCTGTTATTTAAAGAAATTTATTTGGGCGTCCCTGCTTTTTTAGAATCAAATTAAGACATTTTTATATTTCAAATCCCTCAACTAGTTAGTACTTAGTCCCTCCGTCCATTTTAACACCCTTTTCAGTGCTTATTATTGTAGGAAAGAAGATGTCTTCTTACAGTGGAAAGGAAGGGAGGTACTTGATCGCATATTGTGCTTGTGGGAAGCAGAAGGAATTAAGTAATTGACGGATTTAAAATATAAGAATGTCTTAATTTGATTCTAAAAAAAAAGGCAAGCAAAGCACTAATGAATTTCGTTAAATATTAAGGATTAAATAGTAATTTACTCAAAATTGAATATCAGAAACAATAAATTATTATTATTATTATTTAAAAAAGAAAGGGAAAAAAAAGCATCTTTTCCAAAGTTAAGAAAAAGAAAGAAAAGAAAAAAAGAGAAGCATTTTAATGAAACTATTCAGAAAATGATGTTTCAATCTCAGCCGCAAAAACCCAGAAGTTTCACCAAATTTAGCAACAAAAATTATTATA
The DNA here is from genome assembly GCA_949750685.1 of Vernicia montana. Classification (NCBI taxonomy): domain Eukaryota; kingdom Viridiplantae; phylum Streptophyta; class Magnoliopsida; order Malpighiales; family Euphorbiaceae; genus Vernicia; species Vernicia montana. The sequence continues at coordinate 10,498 of CATKHJ010177530.1, forward strand.
AAAAAATTAAATTACTTTCTTTAATTATTACTTTCTTTTTTCACTCTATATAATAATAATAATAATAAATTGAAACGGTAAACAAAGCAGACCCAAAAAAAAAAAAAAAAAAAAAAAGACTTACAGATCAGTTAAACGAGCAGACAAGGCGATTGGGCAGTGGAAGAAGAAGAAGAAATAATCTGGTAAAGAAAGTAAATAAATGGGTTTTTTTTTTTTTTAATTAATTTTTGTAAAAAAAATAAAATAAAAGGCAGAGTGGAGTGTGGAGAGGAAAGTACTAACAGTTGGCTTTTTTTGGACGGTTTAAAAAAGGGTCATTATTGTCAGTGGTGCAGAAGGATTGGTACAGGGAGAGTCTACGGAGAAGATGGACTGAGTCGATTCGAGTCTGAGTCTACTCGAATCGACTCAACTTCAACGTTGACTGTATGTGTTGGTCAACACAAGAAAAAATAATAATATTAATAGTAAGAAATAAGAATTCTCTTGGTTTTTGGGAAAATTAAAAAATATTTTTTTTATTTATAAAAATAAGATGATTTAATTTAATTACTAATTTATTTATTTATTATATAATATGGGTGATTGGGTGCTGTGAAAATATAAAACAATTATTGTTTGAATATTCATTGTAAAAATCCAAAAAATATCACTAGTATTTTTTCATCATATGCTTAAAAAAAAATAAATATTTTTATTTCTATATTTATGCATAAAAATTTATATGTATAATATAATATTAATAAAAATATATTTTTTAAAATTTTTATTAATTCGATTATTTCAGTTTGATTTTTATTTTTTTTATTATTTCAATTTTATTTGATTCAATTAAATTAAATTAATTTTTTTAAAAATTTCTATTTGATTTGATTTTTTTTTTAATAATTATTTTGATGACGAACCAAATTCTCACTTATAATTATTACATGACCTTTTTAGTTTCATTTTATATTTAACAAGTATAATTAGATTTTTTTAAAAAAAAATATTATCAAATTATTTAAAAAATAATTATTGTTGATTTAAATTTAGAATTCCACTCTTAGTATTAAAAAAAAAAAAAAAAAGTTATTTATGATCTACCGCAGTATGTCTTAATAATTGAGAAACTTTATAGCATGGATATGATTCTATTTTTCTAATTTTCATTATACTAAAATTTATTAAAATAATAACTATTTTCTTTTTATTTTATTTTTTTTGCCAATGTCCTTACGATAGTTTTAGGGTGTATTTGAAATTGCTATTATAAATTAAAAAAAGTGCTTTTATAATTTTTTTTAATTTAATTAATTAATTTTTATTATTTTTTATAAATTATATTTTCAAATCTGTTTCTGAGAAAAATATCAATTTACCTATTTTTGAAAAAAAAAAACAGATTTAAAAATAATATAAATTTTTTTTATTAAAAGTGTTTTTAAAAAACTTAATTCCATAATACTATTGTTTGTACGTCCTTTAATATATATATATATATATATATTAAACATGTTAAAATATTTTGACTAATTTAGTATCATTATTGTTAATAGTAGTTTTTAACTAAATTTTAGAGAAAAAATAAAAAATCCTTTCAACAAGTTTGAAAAAATATATACATTTTAAGTTTTTTACCCAAATATTTAAAAAAAAAAAATTACCCAAATCAAATTCAAATCCATAAATATAAGATTGAAAAACTTTATTCTTTATTGACTTGAATAATTTCTTATAACTTTAACTAAAAACCATTATTGTATTTGACAAAAAAAGAAAAAAAAACTAAAAACTAAAAACCATTATTGTCAATAAGAATGTCAAACTTTAGCCTAAATATTGATTTATATGAACATCACTACCAAAATTTCACACATTTAATTTCTCAAATCAATTTATTTTATAATTCTTTCTAAGGAACACCTAATTTATAGATCAATTTAAAATTAAAACAGTTAAATCGCTTATTTTTAATCTTAACCGTTAGATGATATTCATTTATAGCTGTCAAAATTAAAAATAAATAATTTAAAAGTTATAAATTCATATTTATTTATAAATCAAGTGTATCATAAAAATGACTTTTAATTTATATATATTTGATTATTATATGTTAAATCTCCATTTTACCCTATTAAAAATTTCTTTATTTATTTTTTTATTTTTTGGTTGCATATAATATTTTCAAACAAGAAAGACAAACATGGTATGGCTTGTGCACTTTAAAAAAAAAAAAAAAAAGAAGGAAGGTATGGCTTATGCACTTAGAAAAGAGAAAAGAGGGAAAAAACATGGTGGGGCTTTTCAAATGGTATGGTCCAAAAAGAAAACGATGTACTTTATATATATTACGTTATATTTAAGGTTGGCCTTCTAAATACTAAACTCTATTAATTAGATTTTTCTTAATTTTAGTTTTTTTTTTTTTCCCTCAAGGATTAATGATTGACTTTATATATTAATAATTCATCAAGGTAAAAAAAAAAAAAAAAATTGCAGTCTCATTTTTTTAAAATAATTCATCGTATATTTTATATATTAATTTAATAAGATTAGTTTTACTGTTAATTATATCAATCATGCATATCTATTGGATATATAAATATAAAAACTGGATACTAATAAATATATTATAGTTTTGTTGATAGTTATAATAAGAAAAATCTAATTAATTTTATAGAGTTTAGTATTTAGAATGCCAACCTTAAATATAATGTAATGTTATACATGCATAATCGATATAAATAAAGTAAATACTAATAAATATTATTAAAATCATTTTCAGATTTATAAAACAATAAATTTTATAGTTTATTTATTGATGTTTTTATTTATTTATTTTTATGTTCCTTAAAGGCAATATAAAATTAAAGGTAAATTACTATTTAGTCTATGAGATTTGACCTAATTAACTATTTATTCTCTATATTTTATAAAACTGACTATTTAATCCTTGAGGTTTTATCTCGTCAATGGAATTAGTCATTCCATCCAAAATTTATCTAATTTACCGTTAGTCTACTCTGAAACGAATTTTTTAATATTAAATAGATATTTTTATACAAAAAATACCCTCTCTCACTCACACCTATTTTCCCTCACTATCTCTCAGTCTCTCTTTAATTTCCTTAATTTGTTTGTTAAAATTGCTCAAAAAAGGAAAAAAAAAAAAAAAAAAAAAAGACTTGATTCAACTCACAAATTTCTTCTTCTTCTTCTTTGTTCATGATTTTGGGTTAGTAAAAAATTTCTACTGGTTCAGTTGCTCCAGCGATCTGATCCATTGTCGCTGTTGGTCGTCACTCCTTCTACAACTGCTGGTTTTTTTTTTTTTCTTCTGATTTTTTTTTTCATATTTAATTCAAACTAAAAAAAAATTATAAACAAACCCATTATTCTACAATTTTACGAAGCTAATCATCAAGGATTAACCAAGAGCGTTTCGTCTAAAATCAATTTTTATGTGAAAATGCTATATTTATGCAAACATTCATCTAAATCATTAAATTAAAACATGATCCTGGGCTTTTTTATTTTATTTTATTTTCTTATTTTTTTCTGGTTCATGGCTTCATGTAATTGAAAAAGAATAATTAAAACAATTTTGAGATTCTATGGCAACGGAACAATCTAATTGATGATTGATGATGAGGGAAAAAATTAATTACTTTTTCTTGTGGGAAAATTTAACAAAATTGCTTTTTCTTGTTTATAACTTCATTTGATTTCATGGGTTTCAATTCTATGGTAGTGAGGGGAAAATTTAACTGAAAAAAGGAGTATTTTAGTCTTTTAATAGGTTTTTAACGGTTAAAATGGACAGAGGGACTATTATGTTTAACGAAATAAAATCTCAGGTATTAAATAGTCAGTTTCACAAAATATAAAGACTAAATAATTAATTAGGTCAAATCTTAAGAACTAAATAGTAGTTTATCCTAAAATTAATATGTGATTTCACACTTAGAATTAAATTAACTTTTTTAATATACTATCAATCATCCATGTTAAAAAGTAAAAAATCTTTTAAAAAAATAAAATAATCATTTATAAATCAAAATTCAAATTCTTATAGATTATAATAGGACAAGCTCATTTATTTATTTTAATAATTATATTATAATTAAAATTGAAATGCATAATTATTGATTTTAGCATCACTAAATTAAAACTAATTCATCCTATATCTTTGATGAATATTAATAACTATCTTGAATTAAGAAAGGTTCCATTTACCAACAACTTGGACTAGTTGACATTATAATACCAAAAACAAGTAGGTGCAATGCAATTGTTGGGAATTTATTATACCATATATCAAATCAACCTAAGATGTGATCGAACTCAATCAATAAACAAATAATAATAAATAAATATTATAAAATAGGTGGACAAGCAATGTGGGTTACGTAATTTTGAAAGATATTATAAAATAAAAAAAATGGATAAATTAGTTAAAGTAGTATTTGGTAAAATTGAAAATTAAACTCTGAAAAATTAAATATTGAATATAATAAATATTGAAATTTTTAAGCGCTGAATATAATAATTATGTTTAATAATTATTATTATTAAAAATTATTAAACTTTTTTATTGATATAATTAATAATTTGATATTAATATTTAAGTTTTAATCATTAAACATAATTTTAAAATTAAAAATAAAATAAAAATTATAAATAAAAAAATAAAAGCAACAATCATATTATGATAATATTTTTCATAAGTTATTTAAAAATAAATATTATTAAACTTTAAATGTATATTTAATAATATGCTAAGTTATAAAAGTTACTTTAATAAAAAATTTTAAAAACTCAATAGTTGAGCGTATTCAATATAAATTTTAAATCAAATATTTTAAATTACTATTTTTAAATAATTTTTTATTTAATTGAAAATTTTAAATTTGATCATTTTATGTTATTAAATTATTTTTTTTAAATATATTATTAAATTATCTTAAAACTAATAAATAATGAAAATATTAAATTAAATAATAAATTGGATTATCAAACATTCTCTAATTTAACATTCAAGTCAGTGATATTAAAATATGAATCTTATGTGGATTGAAGTTGGCATCTTATTAATTAATCAAAGATTAAAATTTTAAAATTTTATTAATTTCAAGATCTAATCTCATCTTATGCTTATGATTGATCAGAGAAGACCCACGTGAGCACGCAAGTTAATCTTATATTTTACTAAATTTTTATTTAACCAACGTGATTAATTTGACCCATTAAAAAAAAAAAAAAAGTGATTAATTTGACTATGCTTACTTGCTTAGCTACTCAAAATGCTTAAGGGACACTTAATTAATCTTAGAATATTGAGAATACTTATAAAATTGATTCACATGTCATCTAAATTGAGGATTTCAATTCAATTGATTTCAAATGATTTAATTGTTATTTAATAATCTAAATAATTAAAAGTTCAATTTAAATAGTTGAATCGTTTTTATTTTAAATGTAATAATATATATATATATATGATAAAATGAGTACACTTATATACTTATAATAATTTACAATATCAAGATGAATTTTTATTATAAAAATTATTATTTAATAAAATTTATATTATTTTAACATATAAAAATTGATAACCAGATAAAAACAAATCCCTGCAAAGCTGGGAAAACATTTAGTTAATATATAACTCGATAAATTCTTACTGATATTCCTAAACTAGTAAACATTGTGAATTATTTGTATTAAATGAAAGAAATAGAAAGAAGGGAAAAACATAATCTAAATGAATATCAAATAGAAAGAAGGTTCAAATTGATATGTAATACTCCTTTTATTTTATTTTTTTATTTATCATTTTTTGAAATAATTTTTTTTATAAAATATATGTCACTTTAAAAAATTAATAATTTTTTTTTTTTAATTTTATCCTTATCATATATTCTATAATTAGACATGTTTGTGGGTTAAGCTGCGAGTTTTAATTAGTGAAGAAAATTACGGGCCGACCGGATCGGACATTTGAAAAATTGAGCATTTTTCAAACAAAAACTCATCCCATGAATAAGTCTATTTATAATTAATGCATATATTATTTATTATTTTATAATTAATAAGGATAATTTAATATTTTATTATTAAAATTTTGAGCAATTAATTTTTTTATAAATTTTTGTAAAATAATAAAAAAAAATAATAGATAAAAATGAATGGGGATGGCATAATGACATTAATACCAACATTGTACTTTAGTTTATTGTAGAGTCAAATTTTCACTGTTCAGTGTAAACCATCAAATCTAATGAGTTTTTTTTTATAAATAGAATGGATAAATTACAATAGTAATATTCTTAAAGCTATTTAAATTATTTATCTCAGACCGTTTTAAGAATCAAATTAAATCATATTATTTCAATTTAATTATATATTTAAAATAATTTAGTTCAGTTTAAAAAATTAATAAATGGAGTTTAATTTTAAAATTTATCTAAACCTTGTCAAATTAGACCGGGTACACCTACAGTGATAGGACTGCATTTGCCTAGTCACCCATTACCAAATGTCAATTTCTAATGCTGGCAATATTATCAACCTTTGTTTGTGGGCCATTCTAAAGTTTGAATACTCGGAAGTAAAAAAGGGTGCCATTATGAACACATATCCGGTCCATCAACGGTTTATTTGTCATTATCATTTAATTACAATTAAGAAAATTAATTTTTTCAAAAAAATAATAATTCAGATATAATTAAATAAATAAATTTAAAAATAAGTGATAAATAAGAATTATTTTATATTGATTATAATTAAATATAATTCTATTAAAATCTCTATTTTTTTTATTTTTAAATTAATTTAATTATTTTTATTTAAAATAATTATTTTATAATTAGATTTAATTCGAAATAAGTACTTTTAACTAATATTTTTAGAGTACTCATCAGAAAAATCAAAAGAATATTATGTTAGAAATATGAAGTATATATTATTAATATTTATTTGTAAAATAAATTTTAAATACTTTTATAATAAATAAAATTTAAAACAATTAAACATATAATTCATTTTTGCTTAATATCTAAAATGATATTTTTATAAAAGAAAATTTTTAATTTTAATATTAAACAAATTTACTGTTTAATTTAGTTGTAAAATAACAAATTCAAATCTTAAGAACTCATAGGTAGTCTATTTTATTTTCATTATTATTGGCTATTATTTTGATTTTTTTTAATTATTAATTATTATAAATTATAATTTTATCTTGATTGATAATTGGAATTCCCTTCAAAAAGAGAGCTTGCCCATCCCATCCTTTTCCATCAAATCTAAAGATTGTGACATTTACTTAATTACTTATTAAATGGTTCTCTTAATGATAAAGTCCCAACCATTATTTACCATCAAGCAAAGGACAAAAGACATGATTGTCTTGTCCAAGGAAATTAAAAAGAAAAAGAAAAAAGCAAAAAAGGATTATCATGATTGAAACAAGTCACTAAACATCATTATTAAACATTAATTAATCCCCCAAAAAGTAATCAAGGTATAGTTTAAGGGTGTAATTAATAATTTTGGGCCAATTTTTTAGGGTTTGGCTTTCAACTTCTCAACCATCTTTTCTTTAAGAAGCCTTCTCATAATTTTTCCAGAAGGTGATTTTGGTATATTGTCTACAAACTTCACTACTCTTATTTTCTTATAATGGGCAACATTAGAAGCCACATACTTAATTATATCTTCTTCACTTTCTCTAGCTTCTTTGTTTACCACAATGCAAGCTGCTGGGATCTCCCCAGCCTCTTCATCTGGAAGCCTGCAATTCCATATATAACATTAATATATATAATTTACTAATTTAGTCCCATATTATTTATTTAGCCACCAATTGTAGATCTAGATTTTAATTATATCTACATGAATAATTCTTCAATAAATGAAGAGAATAAAAAAATTAATTGCTCATCATCCCCATTAACTCATCATTAATACATACTATTGCATTTCTTTTAATAACACTAACCCTTTGTTTGGAAAAAAGTTAGTGGGGAGAGAAAGGGACGTGGGAGAAAGTGAGGTGAAAGAAAATGAAGAGAAATGAATGTTTATTTTCTCTTGATATGTTTGGAAATGAGAGAAAATGAGGGGAGAGAGTTTATAATTTTTTTTTTTTTAAATGTGAAGCAAAAGTGAAAATTGTTGTAAATTAATAAAATGACAATTTTATCCTTTTTCATTTTATCTCCCAAAAGTTTAGTGTGATATATAAAAAATAAGGGTAATTTTGAAAAGTTAATTTTATTTGATGGAAAAAACTAATTTCTCTTACTTTTCTCCTCATTTTTAGGTGATTAAAAATTGTGAGTCCAAGTGATTCATTTTCCCCTTAATTTCTCCTCCATTTATTTTCTCCTCATTTCCCAAACAAGTGAAACTTTTTCCCCCTCTATTTTCACCTTTTTCCAAACAAAGGGTAAGGGTAAGTTTTTTTTTAGACTGTAATATAATGTAATTAAATGTATTTCTAGTATAAATATTATACTATAATACATTTGATTATATTGCGTACTTTAAAATTATTAAAAGTATAATTTCAATTAATTTTAAGCTGGAATATTAACCTAAACTTGATATGTAATATTTTTTAATGAAAATTATGCAAGTTAATATACCGACTTAAATTTAGTAAAAATTATGCATTATTGGCTTTAGTATTATTAAGGTTAAAATATAAGAATTTTTATAATATGAATTTAAATTGAACAATTATAATAGGTATTATTAATAAAAAAAAAATTTGCACTGAAGTATTATTAATAAATTGAAGGACAATAATTAACATTAATGAATAAATATTCAATTATAAAAAGATAAATACTCAAATACTGAATTATTATACTAATATGCAAATCAATATAGCTATAAATAGTTTTCAATATATATATGTTTGAGATACTTACGGCACCACAGCTGCATCTTCAACTGAGGGATGCGTAAGAAGGACAGCCTCTAGCTCTGCAGGAGCTACCTGAATAACATAAATAAATAAATAATGGTGTTAATTTTAGCTAATTTAACAATAAATTTTGCCAAAACAAATGATGCATTATAAATATTTTGTACTTTGTTGTTAGTATATATATATATATATATAATAAAATTAATGAGAAATTATGTAATAATAATGTATAAATTATTAAAATGTTACATTACTTTAAAAAAAATTACATTACTTAATATACTAAACTTGAAAATTTTTCATAATGAAAAATAAGTATAAATTTTTGAATATTTTTAAATTTATCTTACATAATTTATCATCAATTCTACTTTTATGGTGAGCAAACGGTCGGTTTTATTTAAAATCGAACTAAATTAAAAAATCAAAATTCTTATTTTTTCTCATTGAATCAAACCGATCTTAGCATAAAAATCGAACTGAACCAAAAAGTTTAGTTCAGTTCAGTTAGTCGGTTTGGACTATTATACTTTTTTTTAAGTTTATTTCTCTTTTATATATATATATATATTCAGTCGGTTTTATTTTAATTAAATATTTTTTGGCAAAAATCGAATCGAATCAAACCATTCGATTTTATTTTTTAGTTTTGATTCTATTTTACTCACCCCTAATTAAAAAGTTCTCAATGTTAAAAAAATAATAATGATAAAATAAAATAAAATGGAAGTAAAAATTCGAGGACTTAATATGAAAAAAATAAAACTTTAACTCAATAGACAAATACAACAAGTTGAGGATCTCAAAAATGAATTTTTCCTAATTGCAATTTAGCAGCAGAAAAAACATTAAATATTCTAAAGATAGTGGTTGATTTCTTGGATTCAAAAACAGAAATGTTTGTGCACCAACCGGCCGAATTGAAATATTTATATATATATATTTTTTTAGGAATATAAATTTTTTTTTTTTTTTGCCAAATTCGGAATATTGCAATCATAATTTTATCTGTATGTATATATAATCTGAATTTTCGTACAAAAATCCAGTATCAGGTTATTAAATGGTTCTTCCAATTAACCTTTGGTTGGGTTTGTATCAATTCATGTTATTATTATTATTATTATTATTATTGAATTTGATAAATACATTTTACACAACAAAAGATAGTCAAATTTTAATATTTTATATCAATTTTAATTAACCAAAAAAAATATATTTTGAAAACAGGACTTTAAATTAAGTTCAATAAAATATAAAATTTTAAAGGATTAAAGTATTTTATAATATAATAACTTAAGTACTGAAGTATATATATATACCATAATTTAAAATTTTGAGATTTAGTTAAATTAAAATGTCAAGTACTAAAGTATTCATTTATTAATAAATCTTTTAGAAATTAAAAATATTAATTTCAAAATAATAAATACTAATGAGCTAATTATCAGTGAAAAAAAAGCTAATTACAATAAATCTCAAGGTTCTACAATAATTTAATTATTTAAGAGAATAATAATGGGATAGAATGGAGTGGATTTTGGCATTTTTATCCTTGTTCTAATATGATTTTTAGATAATAGTTTTGATTAAGATATAAACTTAGATTTATATAGATGACTCTAATACCATCAAATTAACATTTATGGTATGTTTGGTATGTTAGGATATATAGGATAGAACAGAACAGATTCAACAGATCATGAAAATTAAAATGGAGAATAAATTGTATATTTTAAAAATAAATAAAACTTTTATTTATTTAATAAATATCTAGATATATTAAAGTTAGGGTAAAATCGAAGCAAGGTGACTCAAATGATTAATGTAGATTAGCTATCTTTCTCATTTCTAAATACGTAGCCAAGAGTCCAAGACCAATTGAACTTTCCAAAATTGTAAAAATTGCCCAAAAGAAGAAAAAAATTATATGTATACGTACACAAGAATAAACTGGACTTACTTGAAAACCTTTGTACTTGATTAGTTCTTTGATGCGATCCACAATAAAAATATCTCCATCATCATCAATGTAACCAATGTCACCAGTGTGTAGCCATCCATCCTTGTCAATAACCCTGTTTGTTTCCTCCTCATTTTTATAGTAACCTGTAAATATTAAATTGTAACTATAGTGATAATTTCACTTAATCAAATTAGTATTATATCTCTTTCTTTTTTTACCTTGCATTACACATTGGCTTCTTACACAAATTTCACCAGGGTTGTTCTTGGGGAGCGATCTACCTGTATCAGGGTCTATGAACTTTATTTCCAAATTTGGAAGGATGAATCCTACTGAATTTTTCTTTGCAATGCCATGTCCTTTGTTAGGATCTCCATGGGTTAGTGTGATGCAGCTATGCTCAGTCAGTCCATATGCCTAGTAAAAAACCAAGTTACTAAATACAAATATAATTTCTTCAACACTATTTCGTCTAGGGATCACGCACTAGTTTTTGTGCATCATAGTAAGTCTGTTTTAAAAGTCCAATATTTACAATGGGTATGATCGGATTTACCAATTAGGCTAGCACTTGGTGTTTCGTTAAACTATAATGGTTTCTATGAATTCAAGCCATACCTGTTATTGCAAAAAAAAAAAATGTGCTCACCTCCTGGACTTGGACACCAGGGAATTTTTTTTCAAAGGCTGCAAGTAGCTCAGGAGCAAGTGGAGCTGCAGCAGTCATAATAGCCCTGAGTTTTAGCTTGGTGAGATCGAATTGCTCTACTATTGGATTCTTAACCAGGGCCAATATAATTGGGGGCACAATTGGTGCAAATGTAACCTCTTGTGTTATAAGTGCATTCAGAAATGTTCTGAGTTCAAACTTACTCATTACCACCACTTTCCCTTTGTTCCTAAGTGTTGCAAAACATATTCCAGAGATTCCATATATATGAAAAAATGGAATTAGGCCTAATGTAGTAACCTGACCAACAAATTCAGGTCCTACACTGAAAAGACTTGAGCACAGGTTAGCTACCAGATTTCTATGAGTTAACATCACACCTTTCGATATCCCTGTTGTGCCAGATGAGAATGGAAGTGCACATAGATCATCCTGATTAACATCCTCGTAAACAAATTTATCAGTTGCACGATCAGCTGCATCCAACAGTTCATTCCAATTCATAGCACTTTGAATTCGCATTTCGCCCAATACAATAACTGGCAACTCTAGACCCTTAACCTGCAGGATATAAGTAGATGTGATTTACATTTTTTTTTATCATGCGAAAATACAAAATTAATTATCATAATTATTATTAAATAGATGTTGTTACCTGTCTATAACTAACATCATTTGTAACAATTAACTTAGCATTGGCCACCTCTACCTGCTTTTTAATTTCGGATTCATGTGCAGCAGGATTAATACCTGAATATACTCCACCAGCAGCCATTATTCCTAATACTATAATCCCATATTCAGCAATATTTGGGAGTACAACAATTACTACTTGTCCCTTTCTAAGCCCAATAGACCTCAAGGCCTTGGCAAACCTCTTAGTTTCTTTAACTAACTCAGCATAAGTATAGGCCTTTCCTGTCACAGCCTCTACAAATGCTACCTTATCTGCATACAATTCAGCATCTTGAAGTACAAATTCTGGTATTGTCATATTTTCTGGCACTTGGACCGACGGATATCGGCTTCGGAAAATGTGATCCACATCTGATGAATATGGCACAGGAGTTGACATATTGGCTATGTGACAGGTAAAAAGAAAAGGAAAATGGAATATATAAATTTTATGATCATGCTTTTTGGATGAGATTAAAAAGTTAATTAAGTAACGAGTAGAGGAGTAAAGCTTGCCTTAGACCTTAGTTGTTGGGAATTTGTTGAGTCATGTTAATGTTAGAGTCACCAACTCATAATGTAAGAAATCATCACTTAGGTATCGTTTGAATTAGCATTTAGGAATTAGCGTTTAATGCTTAAATTTCCAATTACTAGCATATGTTATTTGATAAAATTAATGTTTGAAATAGATTATCAAAATTTAGTGGTTAACTATTTAAAATTATTACTAAAAGCTGAAATTTCGAATGTTTAACATTTGACCATACAGCCATTAATAATTAATTGTCAACTACTAATTTCCAACTAATGAAACAAACATGCCCTTAATTTTCACCTTAGAATTGAATATACTCACTTACTTATCTTTGTTTACATAGCCGACATTAACACTTAAAAGTTGGGTTTTTAATTTTATGGCCAAAAGATTAGCATAAAAGAAGGTTAACTACTTCCACAATTAAATATTCCTATTTTTCTGGCATTGCCAAGAAACAATATTCTCGTGACTTATTGGGACATTGAAGGATCAAGAAAACCAAGTTAACCTTGGGGAATATATCTAATTTTAACGAAATTAAAAATCAAATGAAATAATTAATGGAAAATTTATTTTATAGTTGACCAAGCATGCTTTAAAGTTTAAACACAAACTATATCTTATTTTTGTTCATGTAACTATGTTAAACCACTTTACATTATTTGTTAAGCCTTATATGGCAATGCACCTAGAGAGGATGAATAGGAAATTGAAATTTTTTAATACAAACACACTCTAAATGCACTATACTATGAAATTCAATGCAATTGGTTGGGGGCAGAGGAAAAGAGTGGAGAAGAGAGAAAGAAAAATGAGTGGTTATAGAAAATTCTGATTTTAGAGCGATATCCACTTTTGAGATAGATTAAATCTACTCCAAATCAAAATAATAACCAAAATTATAGGTTTTTTATTAAGAGAAAGAGAGAAATTGAATTAAAATTGTAGAAGAGATAGAGAGTGAATACAGAGTTCAGCGGGTGAGAGAGAAAAAGAGAGAGAAGAGACTATAAGAGAGAGAGAGAGATGTTCAGCCCGTGAGTTGAAAGGAGAGAGAAAAGCCTTTTGACTATTGGAATTGATTTGGAATAAAAAATATTATAAAAATGCTTAGTTGTCTGCCACGTAAGTATTTCGTTAGTTAAATTGATGAAATGTACCTTAAAGGACTTTCATGATGCCGTTACTTAAAAGGAGTGATTTTTAGGTAACGAAATAAAATTGAAGGATAATAATGTGATTAGTCAATAGTTGAGGGACGGTGAATATAATTTACCCCGTAGTTTAGGCTTTAGCAAATAGAAATGGGCTTGCCAATTGCAATAGCCTGTTGAACTGGGTTTGAACATTCCATTAAACAAACCATTGAGCTTTTGCTTCCTTTATCCAGGAAATTATCACATATGATATGAGTAGAGTGTACTCCGAATTCCGATTCTCTCACAAAGCAGTGACAGTGTTGATATTTCATAATATAGAACATGTTTAAATTTTGACTTCATTGATATTCATATATCCCTTAATTTAAATTTAATTGTTTCAAAAATAATTTATTATATTTAATATTTAAATATTAATTTCACTTTTCTCTATTAGAAAAAGATTTGTGTCATTCAACTCTATTTAAGTAATTCCTCATGTTCTCAATATCTGTCTTTTTTAAAAAGTGATTTTATTTTAATATAATTATTGTTTTACAAACTCAATCTAACATTAAATGATTTTTTTTTTCAAAATTATCCTTAACATTAATTGACTTAATATTATTGGTAGAGTTTTGGTGAAAAATAAATTAAGAGTATATTAGTCTATTTAGTTTGAAATTATTTCTAATTTATTACTTACTTAATCTAAATGTATTTTTTTAAAACGATAATTATTGAGAACTAAAGAGAGTAATAATTTTTTTTTTATGAAAACATCTTAAATGAACATATTAATATTTAGGACAATTCTAGATGATAGATGTTGTATAAAAAAAAATTAATACAAATCAATATAATTTAAACACTTCATATAATTAAAAATAAATAATTATTATCTTTATTTTACATTATACATTATGTTAAAATATTATATAATTATTTTTATTTTATTAGATACAATTGTATCATTTAGTACTATTCTAATTTTTAATCAGTAATTAATTTGAATAAAATAAATTTCTTTGATTTAAAAAAGAAAAATTCAAATTGATAAAAATAAAAATAATAATAATTAAGCATCAAAGAAAAAGGATGTGCACACGTAAAAGAAGGGAATCCATGATGATGATCATGATCATAATGAGACGTGATGCATATACGCACTCAAAAAATTAAAAAAAAAAATAAAAAAAAAAAGAAAAAAAAAATTCAATCAAAGCTTCTCTTCCCTAGACAAGCTTGAAATGATTACCCACCGCAACCCATACTCTTGGTTTTGACAAACCTAATCATTAAAAAAACAAACAAATAAAACTTCCCTATTACCTTAACTTTAGCCTCTATCTATCATCATTACCTTCTTCTTTACCAAATGCTCCACCTTTTCTTCCTTCAATTACAGTCCACACCCCTCATTTACCTTTTCTTTTCTTTTTATTTATTTCCATTTTACTCTTTTTATCAACTTATAAGATTAGATATTTCCTCGAAAAAAATAAAATTTATTAGATGAGATAGTTATTTTGCAATTAATTGTTTGGACTTTTTTTTGCATTTTATTTATTTGTCAAATATATTACATAAATCACTATCTATGTATTGCACCTACCACAAAAATTAATAATTATAAAAAGAATCACTTAATTGTAACAAAAATATAATTATTGTAATTATTTAGTTATCAATAAATAATATTTAATTTTTACCCGTCAAACGATAGTAATTATAAAGCTAAATAAACTCTAAACACTTAATAATATATAAAATTTATATTTCAAAACCGAGTCATTTGAGAAAATGAAATAGTCGAAATATTACTAAACAAAATTTTATCAAATATAGTATCTCAGTATATTGAAAACGAAAATGCTGTAAAATTTTCCTTGCATATTACTGAATTAATGAATGAATTTTTCCTATAATTTGTAATGATGGTATTGGTAGCCTATATAATTTGATGTAAAGAGACTTGACCTAACAAATAGGAAAACAATAGTCAAGTGCTATATATTGAACATTGAAGCAAAAGCTTGTGAGAGGTCAAGTCTTTATGTTTTATGATGAGGTGAAAATTATCTAATTTCAAAGATAAAGAATATATGGTATGAAAGAAATATCAAGAGCTATTTGGAGTTAATCCGGCGAAGAGCCTTCAATATTTAAATTAATAGGTTTAAAGATGAAGGAATTTAGAGGAGGAAGAATTGTCTATTCCCGATTCTTATAGAAAGTTTTTAGTGAGAGTTATTCTACCTGAACGAGTGAATAATTTTTCCTTTTATAATGATTCAACTAGGTCGGTGGATGAAAATAAGTGAATATAGGTGGCAGCATATTATAATGGCAAAGAAGAAATGAGAAGTCTGAATGGATAGGACAAATAATTTTTTTTGTATCAGTTTTTTGACATCATGCATTTACTTGAGTATTATAAAGAGGTAACGTATTTAGCGTGGCATGCCCATCGCCTTATTCTGACATGAGTCACTTTACTTTAGGGTAAAGATACCATTAGAGCTTTTCGTCAGAGAATAGCCTAACGAGCTGTTTGTATTCGAGCTAAAAGATCTTTATGAGGGATTCAAGTTTTTTGAAGCTCGGATTCGAACTGCTCTATCATCAAATTACTTGCTTCGCAAGTCTATTTAGATCAAACTGGAGTCTTAATAGTTAACGAGTTTAAGGATCAAATACATTTTGTCATGCAGATGAAATTCTTCTTTCGTGAGCTGCTTCTATTTCAGTCCAATATGAATCGGTTGTTTTTATCCCTCATCACTTTTCTTACCGTTTGACTTTTAAGTTTGATTTTAAGAATTGAGATAATGTCTGTGAGAGTTTAATCGTAACATATTTCATTAGGTGAAAGAAAAATCTTAATTACAATAACTTTAAAATTTTGAGTTTAGAGAAAATCAATAATGCACTAACTCATATATTGATAAAAGAGTAATTTGATCTCATATATAGTTTAATTTAACACTTTAATTAATTTATATGGAGCAAAGAACTGATCATATATGGGTCAAATCCAAATTCATCGATTTAAGCATATAAAAAAATGCACCTATGTATAAAGTTTAAACTTTTATTTATATTGGGTTTGAGTTTATATTTATAATATGCACCTATGTATATAACATCGCTAGTGAAAATGACGTGGAGGCCTTTGCAGAAGGGTTCCTAGGCCGCCTAGACAAGCAGCGGGCCAAGCAGAAGAAATAGCGGCCCGGGACAGCTGTAATTTTTTGGGCCTTGTAGGTACTTGATCCAAAGGAAAATGCTGTAACGGCGATGAGCAACGTCGTTTTTCGGCCAAATTCCTTCATTTGGGCCCTTATTTTTGCCGTTTTTTCATTTATGGAAATTTTTTGAATTGCTTGTAACTTTTGGTAAGAACCCCGGATTTAGGCGCCGTCTGTGGCGCTTTTCTTTTTAGTATCATTATGTTTTTCTGGTGTAATATTTCGAAACTGCCATTTTTGGCAGTTTCCATATTAGTACCCGTGTTTAGGGTTTCGGGACCCCTATTTAAACTCCTATTTTGCCTGTTTTAGGGCATATAATAATATTCAGAAAAATTTAAACCCTAAAACGGTTTTGCCATTTTACTTACGCTGCGTCAGAAAAAATCGAATTTATTTACTTATTAATGATTGTAAAAGCTTGGTGGGGATCATATAATATATGTTCAAACACTCATGAATTGCAGATATGTAATACCCTGCTAGGGAACAGAGAGGGTGATTAGCCCTGCTGTCTTCATTATCACAGTATATATATATATATATATATATATATATATATATATATATATATATATATATATATATATATTTACGTGTGTTTGTCTTTTGCAAAGTAAAGGAAATATATTAAAAAACTATAATGATGTATGATCATATATGAAGTGATGTCAAATATTTTTTTTGGTGATATTAAAGTGAATAATATGTTTTTATTAATTTAAACGATAGATATATTTGTTGATCATATCTTAAATCATAATTTATGAAGGGAATGATGGATGGAACAAAATTAAAATTTTGATATTTCATAAATCAAAACTTAACGAAATTAATTCATGATATTATCTTACATTATATATTGATAGAGTTTAAATGAAGGGAGAATGAAAAAAATAGAAGTGAAATTAATAATTATTTTATTTGACTCTAATTTTTTTATAATTCAACTCCATCTCTTTATTTCTCTTATATGAGTTGAAATTAGTTACGCCTTAAATTGAAATGTAAAAAATTTCAACTCGTAGAAAAAGTTTATATTACATATATTTTGTCTTTTTTATCCTTAATAAATGAAAACTTACATATTCTATTTTTTATTTTTTTTTTGTACACTTTTGTATTTTTATAATTATAATTGACATTTCTTCCATGCCACTCAAATAAAATAATATTATTTCTCCTTCATTTTTCTTATTAATTAAATTTTAATTTGTTAAATAAAATAAATTGAAATTTTTTCTCATCTCCCTTCTTTTCTCTTTAAAATAATTTCTCCTCTCCTTCTTATCTTGTCGTCATACCTACAGAAAGCTTGTTTATACTCTATTTTTTTTTTGACAGTTTTCTTTATTAATTATTGGTTATTTTTTTATTTTTCAATAATACAAAAAATGGGCATCATTATTAATAGTCATCCTATTCCTATGCATAATTATAATAAAACTACTGATTTTTGTTTTTGTTTTTTTTTTTAAATGTGGGGGAGGAATAATAAATTATATTAATAATTATCACTCATTGGAAGGGCAAAAATGAAATTTCACATAAAGTAGAAAAGAGTAATTCTAACAATATCATCATGATAATAATAAATTTGGAAAAAAAAGAGAGAAAGAAGTGGTAAGACAATGATGCCGTGTGCGTGGAACGATGAAAGAAGATTGGAGAGATTAAATCAGAGCCGTTGATCAAAAGATAAAATGATTCAAAAAAGTTAGGTCTTTTAAGTTTTTGGTCTTCTTGAGTCTTGACCATAATAAGCCTGCGTTCACACACACACACACACGTGGATGGCTGGTCAAATTAATGTTCTCCTTTGTGGGGGGAATCATATGCACTCAAAACTTGGTCATTTTTCATTTGTTTCACCCCTTTTTTTTCTTTTCTTTTTTTTCCATGGATTTTAAGAATTTGTGGTAATTTTTATATAAGTAGATTTTTTTTAATTATTAGAAGTTTAATCGATCCAAATAATATTATAATTTATTAATAACTTTTATTAAATTAATAATAATTTTTGTGATTAAATAAATTCGAGCTTGATAATTGATACTTAAATAAAGTAAATAAACCTTTCACCTCTATTTCTTTTTTTTTATCAATTAATTAATTTATAAATTATGTTGATTTATTAAATAAATTTATATAATATAGTATAACCTTTTTTTTTATTTATATTGTTTTTTAGTAAATTAGTAAATTTGTTTTGAGTTTAAAAATATATTTTTTTTATTTGACTCCAAATTCAAATTGTAATAAATAAAAAAAAGTAGACAATGGTTGATCCTTATGTCTTTTCTTTACTTTTTCTTTCTAAAGCAAAATTGAATGTTATTTTTCTTTTTCTTTTTTTTTGTTAATTTTTAATTTAGATATTATGTTCATATCATACATTAAGTTTATATTCTCAAATGTATAAAAAAATAAACTATATACCACAGAGCAAGAAACATCTGTTTATCAAATAAAAAATCAAACCCAAAATGATAATATAAGAAATATGTCTATTCTCAATATTTAGAGAGTCAAATTTTATATAGTTTACAATAACATTTTAATAATTGAGTGTCTAATTAAAAAAAAAATGTTGAGTGTTTATGAATTTCATAATAAGTGAGTTAAAGAATTCAAACTTTATAAATTTTTTTATTTTAAAAGATTTTTGATGCATAAAAAAATAATATTATACTAACAAAATTGCTTTTTTTTTAAATAAAATAAAAATAAAAATTTAAAATATGTAATTTGCTAATAACTATGCATATTAAAAAAGAGTTTTGAAAGTAATACTTTTTTGAAGTCATTTGGTTGAAAAATATACTAGGTGTCACATTTAATGTTAGGTGCTACCTATATATTATAATTTATTTTACTCTCTAATTTTCCACAATTGTTCTTTCCAACCACTTTACTAACAATTGAAATTGATATTTCATTATTTGGCAAAAAAAAAAAAAAAAAAAAAAGAAATTGATATTTCATTGAAGTTCTATAAACACCATTTTATTATTCATTGTCTATTAGCTAGTTCAATGTATAATATAAGTTTTAATTGAATAATAAATTGAAATTTGAGTTTATTATTTTTTATATTTAAAATACTAAATGAAATACAATATTTTCTAAGTATTAAAAAAAGGAAAAAATTTATGAATTTAGGATGTAAAATTTTTTGAATTGAATTAAACACAAAATATATTACATATAAGAAAAAATTATTTTTTTTTAATTTATCATTTATGGATGAAAAGGAGAAAAAAATTTACATTAAAAAAGTAAAAAAGAAAAAAAAAAAAAAGCAAAGACATTAATATGCATATTTATTACTAAAATTAAAAAAAATTAAAAAAAAAAAGTTTCGTGCGGGCGAGAATAATTACTAAAATTTTATTGAGTGGGTCCAGAATCCAACGTGGTAAAAATCCATTGGCTAATACATATAGAAAGAGAGAGTAAGACAGAGGCATAAGAGAGAAAAAAAAAAGAAAAAACAAAAGAAAGAAGAGAGAAAGGGACTTGGGCTCTACTCTCTCTCCGGGAGGCGATTGGTGGTGGCGTGGCCGTTCCTTTTTAGAGGTGGAGAAAGTGACCTTTGTTCTCTTCATCTCTGGGCTTTGTTTCCTTCTATTTTGGCTCTCTGCCGCCTATTTCCAGGGCATGGAAGAAGAGCTTGCCATGCTTAGGCAGCTAATCGGTCAGCTTCAAGACCTCTTGAATCTTTACGGTTCTCCTCTTCCTCCACCACCACCACCACGTCCTCCTCCTCCTCCTCTTCCTCCTCCTTTTCACCTTCATCACCAGCCATTTCTCGAATTCCACCAACACCACCACCACCACCACCACCACCGCAACGACAACCACAACAGGTCACTCTCTCTCTCTATAGATCTCTTTCATTTCTCGATTATTTCCTATTTTAGGTTTTTACTCATTATATTTGTGTGTATGTGTATTTTATATTATTTTATTGATAATTATTTTTAGGCGCTTCGGTTTCTATCTAATTATGATTGTGAGTTTGGTAAGTTAGGTGACTTTTGTGACTTACCTTGCCGTGTTCTCTCACGCAATGCGGTTTTTATGTTTATAATATTTATATTTTTTTTCTTTTTATTTCATCTAATTTTTAATTTCAAATTTTGGCTCTGATTACTTCCAGGGATGATCTATGATACTATGGCATTGTCATTTATTGGAAATTAGAATTTTGTTTATTTTTTAATCTGCAAAGGAGTTTGAGTTTTCCGGGAATTTGATGTTTATTAGTTGGTATTGGCTATTAAATTGGTTAGTTTGTAATGTTTTTTTCACTTGCAAAAGTTTTTAATTCTATTATTTGTTGATTCATTTGGTTGGTGATTGACTTTTAATCTTTAATTTTGTTATTATGTTTGATTCTTTTTCCCCCCTTATTTACCATTTAGGGAGTGTTTTTGAATTTCATTGCTTCATGCTGATTTTTTTAAAATATTATGATAATCAACTTGAATTCTGTTGATTATTTATGTTCTATTGATGAAGCAAATATTTTATTTTTTAAAATATTTGCTTCATGCTTCATTGCATTTTTGCTATCCTGAAATTAGGAAATAGGATCTTAGGTGTCAAATATTTGCTGGTTTTTAATGCTTTAGGAAATCATGCACAAAATGGGTGTCATTGCTTTCTGAAAGGGGAAAAATAAAGGAGAAGAAACCCGTATGTTGGTTATAGGAGAGCGAAATCCTGGGGATATTATGTGGCAATGAATTATTGGACCCAGTTCCTCTTTGATTTATTCTTCAAGTACTTTGAGTCAAATATTAATGCCTGCAGAGACATTTCTTTGTCATGGATGACAAAAATCTTTCATTGTATTCCTTATCCATTTTATTAATAATGCAAATGTGTGTATGCAAGCAAATTAGTTACTTATAGCTGATGGTGACAAACTGTCAAGTATCAACACTTTCTGCTTCTGAGATTTTGTGCCTATTTATGTTTGTTTAGTTTGTTTTTGTGCATGTATATATGCATTTGGTTTCACTGAGGAGCATCATGTGCTATAATTAGATTTCCCTTCCAGTAATAAGTTTTTGGATTGGATGATAACATGCTCTCCTTGGCTTTCTTCTTCTTGTAATAATTGTGACTGAAGCTGATGTCTTAGGATTTGAAGTGTGGGCATTGGTGCTTTCCCCTAGGGATGGCACCTTGAGGCTCAATTAGTTCTGAAGTGATGCATTTGGCGAACACATGGGTTCTTTTCCCATTTTATTGTTCCAAATTGGTGGTTTTTTCTCAAAATCCATGATTTTTTTTCCCAATTCCCTGATTGTTGCATTAATCAGTTATGCATTGTAGTTTTTTATTTTAACATCTTAATGTCGTATCTCAATCTCATGTGATACAGTTTGTTACAAAAGAAGTTTTTCCATTAATGATTTATTACACATGCAGTGTTCTATATTTGGTATGCATGTCTGTCTATATGCCATAACTCGACTAGGTGATACATGTGTATGTAGTGATGTCACATGCTAAAACAAACTCAGTTCAACTAATCCTCTAAACTAGTTGGTGTTTGTTATTGTCCTGTTCCCTCTATTTCACATGCTAAAACAATAATAATAAAAGAAATGCTCAATTCACATACCGGGGAAAAAATGATAGTCTAATGAAAGAAGAGGGTTTTGCCTAGTCCCAAACAGATTTCAAAGCATGAGTGGAAGTGTCTGTCTCGATTTTGAGCAGCTTTTGGTGTCTGCTATGATGGTATGCGCAGAACAGTGCTTGGTAAACTTTAAAGTATACATACATGCTTTGTACTCTTCTAATATTATTTGTTCAACAGTTTTTAGGGGTTATGCATAGAGGGTAGCCCTTCTTGCTTTTTCCTTGCTTTTGTGGTTTCATTGGTTAATAAAAGTGAAGAAATCGTCCTTGTTATTTGCACTTTTTGTTTTAGAATTTCTCGTGGTGGAATGATCAAGACATCGAAATTTATTATTATCTATAACTGCATTTTGCAACTTGCTACCATTGTTTTACTTGGCACTTGTTGAATTATGTATCTTTAATTTGCCATGGTCATCTTTGTAGGTCATTGCAAACTTTGCTGGGACTAAAATGCAAAGCTATGATGTATTTGGACCTTGTTTAAGCTTTGATATCATGTTATTCTGAGCCTCCATTTACTTGTCTTTTCCAATGATTTTGGGCATATGCATTAGGTACAAACAATTACTCCATTTCAGGAACATAAATTCCCTTTTTTTTTTTCAACAGCTGGTGTGTCCTAGATATTCACGATGGTTCTACAGATGATTTCTGTGATCTTGTGATGGCAGCTGGAAAATCTGGAAGTTTCAAGATGTTGGAACCTTCGAAGCTTCCACCCTCCAAGAAATCTAGAAAGGAGCAGAACCGAGGAAAATTGCTTGGAACTACCAGTACAAGTGAGGTTATGGAACAAGAAATTTGGAAAGAATTTCCTGAAGACCTTTTTGAAGCTGTCATTGCCAGGCTTCCTGTTGCAACATTTTTCCGCTTTCGCACAGTTTGTCGAAAATGGAATTCCTTGCTGGACTCTGAGAGCTTCTCTCAGCATTGTGCTCAAGTTCCACAAGCCAATCCCTGGTTCTATACTATTACTCATGAAAATGTGAATTCTGGAGCCATGTATGATCCTTCCTTGAAGAAATGGCATCACCCCACTATTTCTTCTCTGCCCACTAAGATGATTGTCTTGCCAGTTGCTTCAGCAGGGGGTCTAGTGTGCTTTATTGATATTGGTCACAGAAACTTCTATGTTTGCAACCCTCTGACTCGGTCTTTCAAAGAATTGCCAGCCAGGTCGGTTAAGGTCTGGTCTCGCATTGCTGTGGGGATGACCTTGAATGGAAGTGCAACCAGTGGGGGCTACAAGATCCTATGGGTTTGCTGTGATGGAGAGTATGAGGTTTATGACTCGGTGAAGAACTCTTGGACTCGACCAGGAAGCATGCCCTCTAATATTAAGCTACCACTATCCCTTAACTTCCGGTCACAAGCAGTTTCCGTTGACAGCACCGTCTATTTCATGCGTTCAGACCCTGAAGGGATAGTGTCCTACAATATGGTTACTGGGGTATGGAAGCAATTCATAATACCAGCCCCGCTCCATTTGAGTGACCACACACTTGCAGAGTGTGGCGGCCGAGTCATGCTCGTGGGATTGCTAACAAAGAATGCAGCCACGTGTGTGTGCATATGGGAGCTGCAGAAGATGACTCTCTTGTGGAAGGAGGTTGACAGAATGCCAAACATATGGTGCTTGGAATTTTATGGGAAGCACGTTAGGATGACTTGCTTGGGCAACAAAGGTTTGCTCATGTTGTCTTTGAGATCAAGACAAATGAACCGACTAGTTACTTACAATGTGAAGAGCAGGGAATGGCTTAAGGTTCCCGGTTGTTTGGTGCCACGTGGGAGAAAGCGGCAGTGGATTGCATGTGGCACTGCCTTCTATCCATGCCTTACTGCTACGGCTTGATTTTGATTTATGTCGTCTTTGTGCAATATAGCATCATTTGCACGCCAGGGCAGGGGCTTGGTGTTGGTCTTACAGTCAGTTGCTCGGCTGCGAACTGTTGTGTTGCTGCTACTTTTATCTCCAGCCCAACTTTCTCTTTGTTATTTTAATGAAGCAGATGATCCATGGTATGATTGTACAAACATGTTGAAAAATAACTTTGAATGGGAAAGACTACGATTTTAAATGCTACCCAGATTGCTGGCTTATAGTTCTGTATGTTTCAAAGCCAAAAGGGAGCTATTAAATGTGCCTCCGCCACCGATGATGGCTTTCAATTTTGCTGAGAATTGCCATCAGACAAAGTTGTTGAAAGAAAAGCTCAACGAATATACCTTGTTAGGCTGCTGAAAGAATTTCAGAAAAAGAAATGGTTCTCTGAAGCAATGAAATTTTAATACTGTATTAAAATTCTTAGTTTTAAGCTATTCTCAGCGGCTTAACAGAACACGGATCTGTAATGGTATCTGTAATTGCATGTTTGGAAGATTTTTGTGTGGAGGAAGAGGAACTCCTTACGACACGAGAAATATGAAAGTAAATAGAAACCAGAAAATTTGTTCAAAATATTTATTTATTTTGGTGATAGAGCGGGCTTAAAACCAAAAAGTAACTACGATAAAACCTCTTTGCCAGAGAACACCAACTCTATCAGCAAGAAAATGCAGATGACTTCTACATTATTGAAACATGCTATTTATCTTTTTTTTTTTTTAGGTACCACCTTGATTTTTCTAATTGACATAACATTATATAATTTGATAAAATCTCTTTCCAAATTGTTTTATTTAACTTTTACTCATAATAGAATTATTTAATATCGGTATAAGTAGCAGTAATCCTACATGATATACCTACAAAGAAAATTTAAATATTTTTAACTTATGCACTCTGGTTAGCTTAAGCTTAAGCCACAGCATTACGGTTCCTATTAAGCGTTCATGTTTATTGTTATGCACGAGATCAAGGCTGAGGGACACCAGATTTGAAATTCTGTTACGACTACCCTTAGGTCACTAATCAATTAATACAAACAAAATTAATCTTAAGAAACAAAGCATATGAACATGGCAATAATCTCATGTATTGAGCATTGAATTCAAAGGTGCCCTCACAACTCATAACAGCTGGGAAACAGAGACATCAAATACAATGAATTTCTAATACAGATGTGATGGTGCTAAAACAAAACTTCGTGCAAGTGATTGCAGAAAGGCATTTCATTGAATGAAAAATAAAAAGAGAAAATGCGTTACTTTGTTCCAAACTCATATTTATATATAAAATATAAGAATATTAACAGTAACAGGACAGCTTAACATATGAAAGGCAGAGATAACAGAACACCATCACCACACATCACATTAGCAAAATCACTCGGCAGCAGTTAAGATGTCTATCGCAATTTTTATTAAAATAGCAGAGTTCAGAACAAGAATAACAGCAAGTCAAAGTATTTTCATCTCAACTACAGGCTAACATCTCCTTCCATCCCTCAAAATGTGTCTACATTTATGCCATGCCTCCGCTTGTTGCAGTTCTGATTATCTGGAATAAAGCTGTTACAAAAAACAAAAGAAAATGAGATCAGTAACAATGGAAAAGGATTCTGTTAACAATAACAACGGGATGTAACCACAATAAACCTGATGAAAATTTTCTAAAGATTAACGATAATACGAACACAGTGGGAAGCTACCCTAGTTTTCAATCTTTTATTACACCAAAAACAAAACTCAGTTTTCAATCTTTTATTACAACACCAAAAACAAAACTTAAAAAGTATGTTTTCTCCCTAATTTCTACTGTTCAGTAAAATAGTAGGACATGACTGTTTGGTGATGCCAATCTTTAGTTCCAAATTCAAGTATGGCACATTCATATACATTAAATATTTTATGGTACAAAATGAATATGGAATCAACATAGCAAGGCAGCAGATAAACTCAAGGAAAGCTCAGCCAAACCATCTACGTGCCAAGTCAAATTTTTATCATAATTTGTTAGGATAATCACAGCAATTCAAGTGACAATAAGGCACCATTTCGTACAAATTCATTTCTAGTTTCATATTTTCATGTTTGGTGTAAATAAAAAATGTTCATTTTACTCTCATTAATTCAATTTAATGATATCTAAAATAACTAAACCAAAATTTACAAGTCAAATTCATTTTAAACGTAATGAGTCTTACATGATCCAATGACAACGAATACGAAGAATCCAAGCAGAACAGGGCCTACGGGATAGTCCTTTCCCTTCTTCGTAGATGTTTCAGGAACAGCTCCTCTCTTAGTAATGTTCTTCTCAAACTTCTCAACTTTCCTATCTGCAAGGCGCCTTGATGTAGTCTAAACAAAACAGCAATCAACACCATCAAAATTCAATACATTCAAAACAAACTAACATTCAATTGCTCATAATTTGCCTAAATCAACAGATCAGATCGATTTAATCACCAATCATCCTATTTTCTGGTCTAAGGCAAATCAAAAATAAATGATCGAGATCAAACCAGAAAGAAGCTGAATACATAAACAAAAAGCTATAATCATCGGAATTTTACCATGGTTATGGAGAGATCTAGTAGTCGGAAACGATCGGAGCTATAAAGCTTAACGAGAAATTACAGGCGATTCCGTCTCCTTCCCTCTCCCCGGCGAGTTCTCTCTCTTTCTCCCGATCCGTGTCTAATTATTTGAAGATAAAATTGATCTCGCCTTTTGCTTTTATGTTAGCTGTACAAAAAAAAAATCTTGATAGAGTGACCGAGCGTAGCGTCACAGTCTTCAATGTCATTGGCCACGCCACGCACAAGAAACACGTGTTTGATTTTAATTGGATGATGTTTGTAGACGTGGACTGGATACCGTAGTTATACGGGTTAATGTGGAACTGGTGAGAAGCGGTCTCTCCTGACGACACCTGTCCCTATCAAACAAACAATTTGAAACGTGTGTTTGTGAGCTAATTTAAGTAATTTTACTGGTATTTTATCTTTTTCCTAATAATAATATTTTTTTTATTGTTTATTTTGGATTTTTTTTTTTTTGCCCAGATATTTTGGATTTCTCTTTGCCTTCTTTCTAAGGGTGGATTTGGATAGGACAAAGGTCATTGCTCATTCAAAATTTAAAACTCTAAAATTAAATTAAAATTTCTAAAAATAAAACTATAAGAGCATCTCCAATAATCATTTTTATTTTATTCCCTATTGTATTATAATCAATTCAACTCCAATTTTAACTAAGGAGATATTTAAAGAACTTATTGGGGATGCCCTAAGAGCGTTCCCAACACTTTTAAATCTCTCTCTTTCTCTATTTGAAATAGCATATCCAATAATTATATTTCCAAAAACCTCCTAAATTTTCCTCATTTTTTAAAATTTTTTAAGAGTCACAATCACTTTCTTTAAATTTAAGGAGAGAGAAAATGGCTTTTATGACTCCTAATTTTTTATTTTATTATTTCTCTCTTTTTTTTTCCCTTTAATATTTTCTTTTTCTTTTTTCATTTCTTTCATTTTTAAATTATTATTATTATTATTATTATTAATCAAAAATTTATTATTATTAAATTACTATATTATTATTAAAATAGTATTTTATAATATTTTAAATCAAATTATGCTTTTTTAGTAGTAAAAATTTTATGTAAAGTAGAAGAAATAAAATTATAGTTTAATAATAATAATTAGGGCTAAGCACGATTCGGGGGAATTCGGATATTTGAAAATCTCCGGAACCGAACCGAACTTCGGAGATTTTCAAAATGAGATCTCTGGAACCGAACTGTAAAGAAAAATCTCTGTACCGAACCGTATCGATTTTTCGGGACGGAGATTCGGGTCTAATGGGACGGTTCGGTACGGAACGGGATAAAACGGAGATTTGGATATTTTCTATTTTTAAATAATTAAAAATTAAGTTTTACTTATACATTATTCAATTTCATTAAATGTATTACTAATTCAATATCAAAGTGTACGTATATATATATATGCAACTACTAATTTGAAAATGAAATTTTATAATTAATAAAATTTAAATTTTACTTATACATTATTAAATTTTTTTAAATGTGTTATTAATTCAATATCAAAGTGTGTGTGTATATATATATATATATTTTGCAACTACTAATTTGAAAATAAAATTTTATAATTAATAAAAATTAAATTTGGCTTATACATTATTGAATTTCTTTAAATGTGTTGCTAATTCAATATCAAAATGTGTATATATATAAAAGAACCCTTTAAATCGGTTTTAGTTTCAATTTTTCGGTTCGGAATGGTTCGGTACGGTTCTCAGTATGGATAACTACTGATCTCCAGAACCATACAAAAAAAAAATTGGGACGGTTCGGTTTGGAGAAAGTCAAATGGTCAACGGATATTTTTCGGTTCTGGATATTTTCGGTACGATTCTGTATCTCCAAGTCCCGTACTCAGCCCTAATAATAATAGTTTGTTATAATATTTTTATCAAATTATATTTTTTTTAGTTGTAAAAATTTTATATAGAGTAGAAGAAATAATAATAATAATAATAATTTGTTATAATAGTTTTAAAAAGATTATTTTTTTAACTATAAAAATTTTATGTAGAGTAAAAAAAATGAAATTATAAATTTATATATAAAGAAATGAAATTGTATATTTATTAATAAAATAATGAAATAAAGAGTTTTATTGAAGTATGCACATTTTCAAGATAAGTTAAAATAAAAAAAAAATCAAGTATATTTAAAATGTAGTTTTGCAATAGTCTTAGATGAGATAATCTATATCAGCAATAATTAATTAATTAATTATTATTGCCAAAAATATTTTAATCCATGAAAGGATTAAGCATTTTAAAATGAAATATTAGTTCATTATTAATCATAAAAATATAAAGGTAAAACAAGGTTCAATTAATTAGTTTATTGCAAGTTTGAAGAATATATTATTTTTATTATTTCGAACCAAATTGAAATTTTCATTAGCATGTAATTCAAAATATTCAATAAGAATATAATAAGAACTATGAACATGTTGGTCTTTTGAAACAATGGAAATAAATTAATGTCCAAATCCAAGTAAGTATATTTCAAATTTATTTAATAATCAAATATAATTATTTTCAATATAACAAAAAATAATTAAATAGATTGTATTGGTTGTATTAAGAATTAAATTTTAAAAAATGTCATTTTATTAATATAAATTTAAACTATTCAAATATAAAAATATATGTAAAAAAATAAATTTCCCGCCAATCAAACAAAATAATTAAAAAAAAATTTGCAATTGTATTATGCTGTCTAAATTTAATGCTTGCAAAGTTCAAGTCTAACTACCTCATTTGTAATTAAAACAACTTGCTTTTGAGTGAGTTATATTATGTACACATTACTTTTTCATTTACATGTAATTCCCACACAGCCACACCCTAATTGTTTGTCAATTATCAAAAGCTTGCATACGACAGTGTTTTAAAAATTGAATCGATAATTGAATCGGTCAGGTCACTGATTTGTGGTTCAACCGATTGGATAAACCTTTTAATTTCTCTTTTTTTTAATAAAAAATTTCTATTAATAAAGGTCCGTTTGGTCAAAACCGGATAAAATCGGTCAAAAGATGATTTAATTGGAGTTTCGATTTTTTCAGTGAACTAAATTGGACTAGCTGACGGTTTTCGATTGAATCAATCAGTCCGATATAATTTTTAAAATACTGACTTATGGGACCATTCTCAACCCACCCTTATCTAAATTATGTGTCGGTCCTTGATTTGGGATATGATGTTAATATAATTGGTCCAAATAAACTATTATTAAGTATTGATTAATTTTATTTTTTATTATAAAAATAATTGATTAATTTATAAATGACATTGCAAAAAACTCAAAGAATACACACATAAATCAATAAATGTAAAAAAAAAAAAAAGTTATATTAACTTTAAAATAAAAGAAAGACCTAAAAGTTAATTTAATTGGTATTCTTTTTATTTTAACACTAAAGTGGAATAATTTTAACATTTATATTATTTTCTTATTTTAAAACTTATTTGAGATCAAATCAAATTTTTTTTTTTATTAAACACTATAATAAACTTTCAGGGTGATTTTCTAGCAATTTATCTTGAAAAATATTTAATGGCAAGCATTAAAATTCAAAATCTTATCAATCTTTTTCTCTTCATATTTAAAATTTAAAAGAAAAAAATAAATTAAAATTCCCTTATTTATGAATAATAAGTAATAAATATAAATAGTCAAATAGAGATTAGAGACGAAATAAAATTCCATAGTATTCAGCCGGCACATCAAAACTTATGAAATTGTCAAATTTCCACAGCAATGGATTAAAAAATATATCTTTTTATTTTCCACAATAGATGCGTGGAGGCACAACTCAATACCATAATTACCAAGCATTATCAGTTTTTTTTTTTAAATACAAAGCATTAAGAAACTAGTTATTCCATAATTGTCTTTTGTTGCAGAAATTGATATCAGATTAAAGCAAAACTACAGCTAATAATTTGATAAAATAATAAAGATAATTTGGACACATAAATTTTACATGAAAAATCCAAAACAAATTAAAGTGAAAAAACCACGAGTAAAGATAGAAAAACTTCACTGTGCGAAATAATAGAAATTACAACATTCTCTCTAAATCACAAGGAGATAACAACAATAATCTCTATTGAATATAGGAGAAAAATAATTTAAATAAAACTCTCTATTTTTTTCTTACTAAAAACTCTCTCTATTTGAAATTTGAGATATGTATTGAATGAAGGGTGGGAGCCTTTACATGGGCTTCTAAATATGTTGGCCACAACTTGCATTTTACAAGCTGTGCCAACAATTGTTCAATTGTCAAATAGGTTGTGCCTACTTTTGTTTAATTGTCAAATAGGTGGGTGACTTTTTTCCTTCTTTGCTTTCGGTGGCCACTTTTTCTTTGGGTGGTTACTGTCAACTTCGACAATTTTCCACTTGAAGATTTGATTGATGATCAATCAATTTTCACACAATTCTTTCTACTTTGTCATCTCCATGTTGCTTATGTCTCCATCAAGCCACTAGAGGATCGACACCAAACAAATTTGTCAGTATTGACTGCCTTTGTCATAAAATCTACTAGGTTGTTTTTTGTATGAACTTTCTGCATATCCACGGTTCCTTCTTCCACTTTCTCACAAACGAAGTGGTACTGAACTCATATGTGCTTTGTCTTTGAATGAAAAGTTGGATTTCTTGCTAGATGCAAGGCACTCTGACTGTTACAAAATAGAGAAATATTTTCTTGTTAGTGCCCGAGTTCTTCCATTATCATTTTCAACCATACCGCTTCTTTACTAGCTTGTGTAGCTGCTACATATTCTGCTTCTGTTGTTAACGTAGCCATAACTGACTGCAGTTTTGAAATTCAGCTTACAACTCTGCTAGCAAGAACAAACACATATCCAGTGGTGGATTTGCTTTTGTCAATATCACCTGCATAATCTGAGTCAACATATCCTCTGTTAATTAAGTCTGATTCTCCATAACATAATATAACATATGTGGTCCCCTTAATATATCTCAGGACCCTTTTCACTGCGTTTCAATGCTCTCTACCAGGATTCTCCATGTACCGACTAACCACTCCCACTGCATGTGCAATATTTGGTCTTGTACAAATCATAGCGAACATTAGACTTCCCACTGCTGATGCATACGGTACTCGAGACATCTCTATCCTCTCTGCTTCACTGATAAGACTCATACTTGAAGATAACTTGAAATTAACAGGAAGTGAGGTTCAAATTGGCTTAGAATCTTGTATATTGAAGCGTCGCAAGATCTTCCTCAAATAATTCTTTTGACAAAGCCAAATCTTCCTATTATTTCTATCTCGGTGAATTTGCATCCCTATAATCTTATTTGCTGGTCCCAAGTCCTTCATTTCAAAACTCCCTACCAACTGAGCCTTCAGTTCTTTGATATGATCTTTATTGGGGCCTATTACCAACATGTTATCAACATACAACAGCAAAATGATGAAATCATTATCACTAAACCTCTTGAATAGGCACAAGGGTCTGCATTTAATCTGTTGTATCTAAGGCTCATGATGAAGGAATCAAATCTCTTATACCAACACCTCGGTGCCTGTTTGAGACCGTACAGAGATTTGTTCAACCTGCAAACCAATTTCTCCTTTTCATGTTCTTCAAATCCGTCTGGTTGGAGCATATAAATTTCTTCTTCAAGATCTCCATGAAGAAAAGTAATTTTCACATATAACTGCTCAAGATATAGGTCAAATGTAGCACACATTTCCAGGACTACTCTGACTGTTGTAAGTCGAACCACCGGGAAAAATATCTTATTGAAGTCAATGCCTTCTTTCTAAGCATATCCTTTTACCATCAGTCTAGCACGATACCGTTCCACTTGATCATCGCTGTTCCACTTGATCTTATACACCCATTTATTTTCAATAGGCTTTCTTCCCTGTGGTAACGACACAAGTTCCCAAGTTTTATTTTTATGAAGAGCTTCCATTTCCTCTTGCATTGCTGCCATCCATAGAGATGCATCTGAACTGTTCATTGCTTTTAGGAGATTTGATGGCTCCCCTTCCTCTGTTAGAAGACAATATGCAACATTGCTCTCAATTACATACTCCAAGTGCCAATCTGGTAATTTTCTCAAATGATCTGATCGTCGAATTTCTGGCTTTTCGGGTACAATTGGTTTTTGTTCCTCATGCTCCGGTGCTGCTTCAAAAGAATCCTTTTGTTCATACTCTTTTTCTACCTGTACCACTATAGTCTCTGACTTTTCTTTCACAATGCTATCATCACCTTCTTCTTTCTGTAGTTTATCTTCTGTGAAGATAACATCCCTGCTTACAATAACCTTGCGGACAGTGGGATCCCACAGGCGATACCCCTTTACTCTATCAGCATACCCCAAGAATAAGCATTTCCTGGATTTTGGATCTAGCTTTGTGGTTTCTTGGGCATTATACATCACATACACTGGACTTCCAAATATATGGAGGTTTGAGTAATCCACTGGCTTCCCAGTCCACATCTCCATCAGTGTCTTCAACTCAATTGCAGTTGATGGGGCCTGATTTATCACATAACATGCGGTATTGACTGCTTCTGCCTAGAATTATTTTTCCAAGCCTGCAGCTCCCAACATTGCTCTTGTTTTTTCTAACAAGGTTCTGTTCATCCGCTTTGCCACTCCATTCTGCTGAGGAGTGTGTGCTGTAGTGAACTGCCTTTTAATGCCTTCATGATCACAAAACTCAGCAAACTCTTTGCTAGTATATTATCCTCCATTATCTGACCTCAGACACTTGATATTCTTCCCAGATTCAAGCTCCATCCGTGCTTTGTACATTTTGAAGACTGAAAATACATCTGCCTTACTCTTGATAGGATACACCCAACATCTCCTAGAATAGTCATCTATGAATTACACAAAGTACTTTGCTCATCCCAGGGATAGAACTGGTGCTTGCTATACATCAGAGTGAATCAGCTCTAGAATTTCTTTACTTCTAGAGCTTGATGTATTAAATTTCAACCTATGCTACTTACTTGTCACGCAATGCTCACAAAAAGGTAAGGACACCTTAGTGAGTCCTGGGAGTAGATTTTGCTCCGCAAGAATTTTCATTCCTTGCTCAGACATATGCCCAAGTTTTTGATGCCACCCTGTTGCAGATCTTTCACTTGAATTACTTGAAGCAACTGATGCCTCTCCTTCTAGCAAGGTCTCTCCCTTCAGCATGTATAGTCCGACAATTACTTTTTCTCCCTTCATAAGTACAAGCGCGCTTCGAATCACTTTCATGATCCCTTTTTCAATTACAACTTTACAGTCAAGGTCGTCCAGCTGACCTAATGACAGTAAGTTCTTCCTCAAACCTTCCACATGCCGCATTTCTCGAATAATGCGAATTGTACCATCATGCAACTTCAACTTGATGGTTCCGATACCGACAATCTTCAAGACATGATCATTGCAACTATACACAGATCCTCCAGATACAGGTTCATAATGATGGAACCATTCTCTTCGAGAGGTCATGTGAAATGAGGCTCCAGAATCAATGAGTCATATATCAACAAATCTTTTTCTACCTTCTGAAGTTGTCATTGCTTCACAACACAGAACTTCACCTCCATTTGAGGTAGATGCTATATTACCTTGAGGACTGGAACTTTTCTTGTTCAAACTCCAGCAATCTTTCTTCAGGTGTCCCTTCTTGCCACAGTTGTAGCATTTCATATTCTTTTTACTCCTTGATTTTGACCTACCATGATTTTGGCTCCCACTTGAGCCACGCTCCATTGATCTCCCTCTCTCCACTGACAATGCCTCCGCTTATTGTGAACTGGCTAATTTGTCCTCCTTATTTTTGCGCCGATTTTCTTCTTCTAAAATAGCAACTGCAAAATCATCGAAGACTAAATAGTCTATCAGGACATTGTTTGTCAGGTTGATGATGATTTGATCATATGAATCTGGTGGACTTTGAAGTAGAAGTTCAGCACGTTCATTTGACTCTATTTTATAACCTAATGATGTGAGTTGAGAAAATAGAGTATTAAGCGTATTTATGTGCTCTGTTACCGAAGTAGATTCTGACATCCGAAAAGTGTACAGTTTCCTCTTAAGGAAAATTTTATTGTGGAGTGACTTAGCTTCGTAAAGCTTAGTAAGGTGATCCCAGATCTCCTTTGCTGTTTTCTTTTCCTCGATGCTTGACAACACTCCATCTGCTAATGCCAGATGAAGATTTGCAATAGCATTTCCAT
>CATKHJ010177536.1:0-37041 GCA_949750685.1 Vernicia montana
ATATATATATATATATATATATATATATCAGGTGTTTTCGAGCTCGGTGTTGAGTCAAGGAAAATCATTTGTTGAGACCTGAATATTTTGTCGAGCGGATTGAATTGATTCCCAAGCTGAAGAATAAATCTATTTACAATTTCACAAAAAAATTCTGACACACCGTATGAGTATATACACAATTAAATGAGTGTTTGGTTTAATTATTGAAAGTAACTGATATATATTTTTTTTTACTTTCATTAACTAAATCAATCTGTTTGGTAAAAAATAAAATAAAATAGTAGTTGATAACTGTTGAGAATCTAAACATCCGCTGATTTAAAAAGTTTCATTTTAGAACTTTTTTCATCTGTTGGTAATTGATTTAAATTTAAACTATGTATAAAAAATTATTATTATATTAAAATAAATTCAAATTAATTTTACCAACTAGGTCCTAAATAATTTTACTAGATGATCATATTTTCCAACATTCAACTATCAGTCATTAACTTTCAGCTATTACAATAGCCAATATTGTTAAAATTGGATCAAACCGATCGGTTAAATCGAAAATCAGTTATTGGTCTGATTTGATTGCTCAAAAAACAGATTATTCAAAACGACATCGTTTTGATATAAAATAAATTAAAAATAAAATAAAAAATAAAAAAACTTATCGGACCGATTTTAACAACACTGACAACAGCTAAACTAAACATATGCCCTAAATATATACAAGGGCGGTACTACATTGTATGTTAAGGGGGGCCACTGCCCCCTCCTAAAAAAAATTACTTATATTATATATATTTATTATATATTGATCCCTCTCAAAAAAAGAAATAACCTCTCTCTTAATTATTGAAAAAAATCTAAAATTTATGATTTTTGTATACCCATTAGAAAAATATTGAATATTCAATTGGAATTATATATATATATATATATATATATATATATATATATATATATATATATATATATATATATATATATATATTAATGATTAATAAAAATTAAATATGACACGATGCTAATTTACGTGATTATAAAATTAGTTTCAATTTTTTATCATCCCTTTTTTAGATTTTCTAGTTCCACCATGAGTATATACATTTATTGATATTAATTTGTGTTCCAACAGGTATGCTCCTTATGTGTTACTTTGTCGGAAGCTAGTCTTGTATATATATTTCCTTGAGGCAAAACCTAAATTTCCCTTTGAATTTTAGTTAAAGGTTGAATTTGATCATCATACTTTAATTTTCAAAAAAAAAAAAGAAAGAAAAAATCATACTTTAATTTTGTCTAATTGAATATTTTAACTTTAATTTTTAGTCAATTTACTCCCTTAACTTTAATTTTTAATCAATTCACTCCCTTAACTTTTAATATATATATATATAGAAAGTATACTTAATAAATATGCATAATGTTACATAAAAATAATATAAGAAATTAGTTTTAACTTGTAACATCATAAAATAAATTATATAATTTTTAACCATGTTAATTTCTCTTTCAAAAAAAAAAAAAGAAAAGAAAAAGCAAAGTGATGAATTAAGCAATTAAATAGAACCAAATTAAAACAATATTTTCTCTTTTATTTTTGTTGCTTTTTTCAAATATTTATATAAAAAACACATGAAATATATAAAGAATAATAACATAAGAAATTGTATTTTTCTAAAATATACTGAAAACTTAATATGGATGACGTTAGTATATATTTTTGTTATATATATATATAAGGTATTGATTTTAAATTTCATTTATTACAAAAACTTAGCTAAAAAAGTTTATTTATTCTCATATTAAGGTATAAGAGATTATTGAAGAGATAAATTGACTAAAAATTAAAGTTAAGGGACTCAATTATAAAAAATAAAAAAAATCAAAGTATGAGGATGAAATTGAATTTTTAACTAAAGTTTAAGGGCAATTTCAGTTGTGCCCCCATATTTCATGCAATAAAATCTATCTCGACTTTTTTTTTTTAAAAAATTAATAGTTTTAGCAACAATTTATTTCTCCATCCAAATTAACAATGGAATAATGTAGTTGTTTGTTTATAAACGGTGCTCAACCGTGAAAATTAGCTAACAATCAACTTTGATTCAGTAGTTTGAAATCATCTCTAAAATTATGAGGTTGAGGAAGTTTCAAGCATGGTTTTAGATATCGCACGTTTTGAATCAAATTGGCCAATACGAAATGGAATTTTAGGGTTCCGATATCATAAAGGCTGATATATGATTTGTGATTCAAACTTTACGTAGAATCGGTAGTGAATCGGAAGATACACCTAAATCGGCCAATTTGAAACGGAAAAAATGAGTTGAAACGTCTCTAGAGGCAGAAAAAAGAAATTGAAGAGATGAATTTGATAAAAAAAAAAAGCCTGCATAAAAAATTGCCAGTGCATGTGAAGGGTAACAAAGAAGAAAATAACATGAAATTGAGCAATGGAAGAAAAGAACAAGCTATTCTCTCTTTCTATATGTTATTTCTTTGTTTTCTTATCTCAATTCTTCTTCTTTCTTTTTCTTTTTTTCTTAAAATTTTTTATCCACCGACAATGTACTAAAATATCTAGAGTCTAGGCTTTTCTTTTCCGTTATGTTCACTGTTGGTTCCTGGGGAGCT
The DNA here is from genome assembly GCA_949750685.1 of Vernicia montana. NCBI lineage: Eukaryota > Viridiplantae > Streptophyta > Magnoliopsida > Malpighiales > Euphorbiaceae > Vernicia > Vernicia montana. The sequence continues at coordinate 2,632 of CATKHJ010177536.1, forward strand.
CACTTCCTTGGGAGATCTTCATCATGGGCCTAATGAGGGACACACTCATGGGCTTAACACCACACTCCAACCCAAAATCTTAAGGCATTGAGTTTATGGGTCTTTTCCACTTATATATCCCTCCTTAATCCTATCTCTTTACAATGTGGGATTCCACACTCTTGAAATCCTAACAATCTCCCCCTCAAGAGTGAACTTCCACATTAAACTTGGGCTCCCCCTTAAGCGGAAGCCTTTTCTTGATTTGAGTATACGGCGTCGCCTTAAGCCCTTCTGCTTTCACCGGTCTGGGTCCACCGGGAGTAACCTTACTCTTCCACGTGGAGGTGGCAACCACGGGATCTGACCACCGTCTCCATACTCGTCCCTGCCGAACCATCGGCTCTGATACCACTTGTTATATGAAATCTGAGATTAGGTGAATTAATCTATGAACAGAAAATAGAAACGAAAATAAAGAGGAAAATCAATCACACAATAAGACAAGATTTACGTGGTTTGACAATCTTCCTTCTTACCCTTGGGAAGTTTCGCTAACTCCCATGTTCTATTCTTATGCAAAGACTCTAACTCTTCAACCATGGCTTTTAACCACTTTTCCTTTTCTGGAATAGGCACAGCTTCCTAAAAAAAACTAGGTTCTCCCTCACTAGTTAGGAAAGCAAAAGAAGCTGAATCATCTTCAGTGCGATACCTGGATGGAGGTCTGATTGTGCATTTGGGTCTGTCTATGGCAATACTGTGCTCATGTTGATGATGCCACACTTCTGTACTTTCTGAATCATCATCACTACTTTCTGATTCAACTGTTGGCTGAATTGATCTTGAAGGTTTATCTAGTCCGATCTCTACATCTACCTTAGAGCTTGAATCTTCAGTTTCTTCTTGAGATGATTCATGTTTGTTTACCATAGCCTGCTCATGAAAGACTACATCCCTGCTAACTATCACCTTTTGTGCCTTAGGATTCCAAAGTCTATTCCCTTTTACTCCTTTACCATACCCAACAAATATGCATTTTCTCGACTTATAATCCAGTTTTGATCTTTCATCAATGGGAACTAATGCATAGGCTGGACATCTATACACCTTGAGTACAGAATAATCAACATCTTTTTTTGTCCAAACCTACTGTGCAGACTTCCTCTCTAATTTCTTCGAAGGTGACCTGTTAACGATGAAACAAGTTGCATTCACTACTTCTGCCTAAAACTGCTTGGGTAACCCTGCTTGTAATCTCATTGCTCTGGCTCTCTCTAATAGTGTCCTGTTCATCCTTTCTGCAACTCCGTTTTGCTGAGGTGTCTTAGGAACTGTGAAATGCCTCTCAATTCCCTCTATCTTGCAGAAATTTATGAACTCATTAGATGTGTACTCACACCCATTGTCAAACCTCAAGCACTTCAAGTTTTTTCAAGTATGTTTCTCAACTCTGGCTTTCCACTCCTTGAACCTAGAGAATACTTCATTTTTCTCCCTCATAAAATATACCCAAACCTTTCGGGAAAAGTCATCAATAAAAGTCATGAAATACCTAGCTCCACCTTTTGCTGCAACCTGTGCTGGACCCCAAACATTAGAGTGAACATACTTTAATATTTTCTTGCTTCTCTGTAAGGAAGTCTTGAACTAAACCCTTTTCTGTTTACCAAAAACACAAAATTCGCAGAACCCAACTTGACACTATGTAACACCATTCAACAGCTTCCTTTTGTGAAGTTCTTGCAAACCTTGTTCACTAATATGACCCAACTGTATATGCCAGAGTTTGGAGGCATCCAAACTATCTTCTGATGATGAACATGCAGAATCGTTTCCCACAATTGTACTGCTTAACAGCCTGTACAAATTGTTTCTAATTCTTTTTCCCTTTATCACCGTCATAGTACCTATTGTAACCTTAAGAATTCCACTACCCGGGTCTGCTGAAAAACCACATAATGACTTCTCTAACTGTCCTAACAAAATCAGGTTCTTTCTCAATACATGAACATGTTTGATATTCTCTAATGTTCTGATTATACCATCAAACATTTTAATTCTAACAGTTCCAATCCCAACTGCCTCACAAACAAAATCATCACCCAAAGTTACAGTACCAGCATCACAAGCTTTAAAAGTATGGAACCAATTTCTATGCGGAGTATAGTGAGATGAGCATGCAGAATCTAAAGTCCATGTGTCTGAATAGGAACCATTACCTGTCGCCGAAACTACCATAAGGTCTTCCTCGTCTGAATCATCAGTAAGTACACTAGCTGAATTTGCAACTGCTTCTTTCTTATCAGCTCCCTGATTCTTCAACAAAGGACAGTCTTTCTTCCAATGGCCCTTTTGACGACACTTGAAACACTCTTCCTTCGACACCTTTGACTTAGACTTGCCTCTGGACTTTTATCTCTTATGGTCCTTTTTCCTTCCGCTACTCCTGCCACGTTCTAAACTAACAGATAGACCCTCAGCCTGAGAGTTTCCTATCTCCAACTTATGCATTGAAATATGGGACCTCAGTGCTGACACAACTTCATCATAGTGTAGTGTCTCCTTCCCATATAGCAATGTTGTGTTAAATTGATTAAAAGATGGTGGCAAAGAACATATCAGCATCAGTGCCTTATCCTCATCATCCAACTTCACATCCACACGCAATAAATCACTAACCTTTTGATTGAACTAGGCTATGTGATCTAATAGGTCTCCACCTTCTTCCAGTCTAAACCATAACAGATCGCGTTTCATGAACAGTTTGTTGGTGACGTTCTTGGACATGAACAAACTCTCCAATTTTGTCTATAAACCCTTAGCTGTCTTCTCGTTGATAACGTCATACACGACTGAATCTGCCAAACACATTCGGATTGTGCTGAAGGCGACTGACTCCATATACTGCTAGTCCTCTTCCTCAATGTTTGCCGGCTTCGTTCCTCTTAACGCCTTGTGAACCTTCATCTGAGTTAACAGATCGTTCACCCTCATCTTCCACAGAGAAAAATTCCCCTTGCCATCGAACTTCTCGAACTTGGCATGCGTTCCCAATCCACTTCTCCTAAACAAAGTGCTCCGATACCACTTGTTATATGAAATCTCAGATTAGGTGAATTAATCTATGAACAGAAAATAGAAACGAAAATAAAGAGGAAAATCAATCACACAAGAAGACAAGATTTACGTGGTTCGGCAATCTGGCTACGTCCATGAGAGGTTCGGTGTTCTTTTCTATTAAAAGAGCTGATTGTAAATTACATTCTAATAAACTAGGGTTTCAATCTTTTAAACAATAACTGGTTGACCCAAAAAATATATATTTACCCTTAGTCTCCAATAAAGTTGTACCGTACGCTCCGGAGCACTTCCACGATCCTCCCCTTGACTTGAAACTATAAGTGTAAACTGATATGAGTCATTATTTAACATTCACTTCTTTCTTTCTTTTTTTTTATTATTTTCATTAGTATTATTATTATTATTATTTTTACTACTACTTATTATTGAGATTCGAATTTGAAATCTTATAAATTTTGAAATGACTATGGTATCACTAAAATAAAAATTCTTTATTGATTAAATTAAAAATTATATTTTAAATATATATAATTTAATATAAATTAAAATTATTTAAACATGAAAATAAATAAATTCCGTGTGATATTCAAGTAAAAATTAAAATTTTATTGTATATTATTTACATAATATCTTGTAAAATTATTAATTTTTTTATTTTATATTAATTTGAGTCATTTGTTAATGATTTGAAAAAAATTCACCATAAGGGCGAATGATTAAATCCGTTTCCGATTCCTGATTTCAAAGTCTTTATTTAAAACACTGGTTTCAAGTCTATTATGAGTTTAGGAGGTTTCAAGCCTCCATTACAGTCAAATTCATCCAAAAAACAGTTCAAATTGGTTAATAGAAAAAAAGTGAAAAAGAGATAAATCATATGTAACGAAGACATAAAAAAATATATATAAAGTAAAAAAAAAAATCAAAATTTAAGAGAAGAAATTTTAAAAATGTGTTTAAGTTCGTATTTACTTGAATTTAAGTTCCTACAAACTATATTGTAAATTGCTTTGCTTCAATTTACACCTAATAATGAAAGATAATTTTCTCTCTTTATTTTGTAAATCACTTTAATTATTAGCAATATTTTCAATATGAAATTCTGTAACAAAAATCTCAAACTTCTTAAGCCAAGGCCCAATGACAGCAATTGATTCAACATAATTTTAAATTCCATTTAAAAAATAGATGAATTATGAATATATATATATATATTTTGCCAAAGGATGAATTATGAATATTGAAATTAAAAATGCATTTTGTATAAACTAACTCCCTAATTCTTAGAAAATAATATAAAAAAAAATCTATAATCTTCCACTGCCACATACAAATTGAGTTTCAAAAAAAAAAAAAAAGTAAAAATTAAGCAAAATATAAGTAAAAATTTAAGATTTTTATTTACATTTTTATATTAGATTAGTATCAATTTGATACCTTATTATCCATAAGTAAAGTGGGTCTATGAATTATCTTTTAATCAAGTGATATGACTCCTTTTTAAATCAAATTTAAAAAGGAAAAAAAGTAAAATGGGTTGCTAAAAAAAGCCAAATTTTGAAATGAAAGCATGCTTTGAATAATTTGAAAAAAAAAAAAAAAACTAGTATGATGGATATTGTCCTTCTATTAAAAGTTTAAATCTTAATGTTTATTTTTGTTAAAAAAAATTTTGATGTATTAGAAATGCAATGTAATCAAATATATTTTTAGTATAAATATTATCTTATAAATGTATTTAATTATATTATATTAAATTATATTACGACCTACCAAACGTATTCTAAATATATATATATTATATCAATTTGTTATGCTCATATAATTATGATTCTAATACTGCTTTTTTTTTTTTTTCTTCTAAATTTTGATAAGTTAGGAAGTAGATGTTAATATTTTAATAATTTAGTATTTATCTTTTATGCAAGAGATACTACATTCCTTTTAAAAGTTTTCAAGATAACAAAGGAGAAAAATAAAAAATTTACTCATGTAATCTACCATTATGAAATTCTTACAAATTATAATTTTTTTATCAATATAATTTAAGGGCCAAATTTTTTCAATTTAAAATGAAGTACCTATTAACTTTATTTACATTTAAATGAGTAAAATTGTAATTAAGCTAAGTTTATTTATTTGAAAAACAATTATAGTATGGAATTTTTTTTTTATTTTTTTGCCAAAGAGTATGGAATTTTTATTAAATATGTTTATTTTAATTTTTTTTTTTTTGCCAAAGAATATGTTTATTTTAATTAACTTAATAAAACAAACACAAATAAATTTTAATTTTTATATATAAGCTATGGCCTATGAGCAAGAGATCCCACGTTGTCCTTATAAAGGGATATGTCATTTGTATAGGGAGAGCTTATAGCCTTTAGTCAATTCAAGGGCTTATCTTGTCTCATGTATAGTGTTAAAGGTGTTAAGGACAATGTAAATTGAAAATTTGTTATATCTAACTTATCTATCTCTATCCTTTCTATCCTTTGAATAGTTACAAAGCATTTATATAGGTTTAGAATTCAATCATCATGATCATATATATATATATATATATATATATATATACTCTTTATATTTTACACAAGTGAAATTAATACATTAAAATAATTTCTCTTTTTCTTATAATACCATATTTGACAAAAGGTAGTTATCATATTATTTTAACTTAGAAATTTTCAGGGAAACTATAAAATATGTATATGGTTATGCATACCAAATTTCATGAAAAATCAAAATTATTTATCCCATGAATTAAATCAATCGCAGTAGCTTATTTAACTATGTCTTATATGTACTGTTTTCTAGCAGCCTATGTTCTCAAGTTCTTTTACCCTATCAAATAAATTCCAAATGTTTTAAAATTTTGGTGACACAAAGTCAAAACATAACTCTACAATTTTCATGTTTTGAACTTTTTCTATTTCTTTCTTTAAAATTTCAAAATAACAATTACAAGTTTTTGTTCCTTATGTTTATTTCAAAATCCTAATACACCTAATTAAAGCTTATTCTCACTCAAGTTAAATTAAATAATCAACATTTTCTTTTCTCCAAACACTAACAATCATACAAAGAAAACTATATATTCTATTAGACAACTAGGAAGCAAGAAAGCGTTGGTTCTTACTTTGAAGATGGATTTCTTCCCCTCTAATTGACTTGGTCAGCCACCCCTCAACAAATGTTTAAGTTCTTCTTTTCTTATTGAGAGGGAGAAGAGAAAGAAAGTTTATGAAAGAAAGGAAGAGAAAAATGTAGAAAGATGTAGAAATTTGAGACTTTCATAGTCAAATTTTAGTAAAGATTTGTCAAGTCTTCATTGGCTCTTCTTTCTTTTTCTTTTCTTCTTCTTTTCTTCTTTCCCTTATCTCCTCTCCCTAATTGCCGACCTAGCCATATATTTTAATTTTCTTAAACATATTATATACTATATATATTATTCAAAGAATTAACATAATAAGAATAACAATTTGGCTTAGTGGTTAAAAACTTATTAACACTCCTTTTGGTCATAAGTTTGAGTCATAGTGCTTACATATATGCATATATAAATTTTACACCATTTTTAGTATCCATTTATATTTTTATTTCAAAACAAATATATTTATTAATAATATATATTTATTAAAATTTTTAATACTCAATTCTTAATTAAATATATTATAATAAACTAAAACTTCAAATAATTAATTTCATAAAATATTTTCATTACCTTAAATATATATTTTAAATATCAATATAAAAGTATACATAAATATATTATAAAAAAGTTGGGCTATTACAGAGAAGCTGCATCGAAAATGATGGAGAAATTAAGAGTGAAAAAGGAACTTGAGGGATGCTGCAGATTCTGATTCGAGGATAGAATGTTAAGGAAGTTCATGGAATGTATGTTTAATGTTTTGTAAAGTTTTGGAATGCATGAACAATATGATGAAAATTCTTTGTGTTCATTGAATTTCATTCATTTGCTGACCTTCTACGATCTTATTACTTTTATTAGTATTGTTACCATTTCCTTCTATGGGTAATCTAATATTGTATTTTCTTTGTAAGTTCTATCAAAAAGTGAAATTGGCGAAGCCATTCAAGCTGAAGTCTTTGTTTTGTAAATAAGGTCATTTGGACAAAAGCTATCTTATTGTAACAAAGCAATCTAAATTGTAATCAAAGCCAATTCCACTGTAAATTTGATGAAGGTCATTTGGACCGAAGTCTCTATCTTGTAATCGAAGCCATTGGATAAGCTTATGATCAAAATGAAATGAACAGTTTATTTTATTATTATTGTTATCTCTTAAATGTTAAATTGACATAACGCCCAACTAATGAGAGTAGTCATTAGATTAAGTGCATTAGTAATTCGACTGACTGGGTCTATAAATTAAGTCAGACGTATTCTCGCAGGCATGCAAAGATATTTTCTTGGGTATGTAGCAACCCATTATTGTTACGAAGAGCACATAAGTTCGCTCCAATGTGCCTTTGATTGTTTATTACGTATACCACGATGGTATATGATGGTGTTATAAATGACGGAGATATATGAATTCGTGATTCGTCCCACCATTTGATCTCCGATGGATAATGATGTGAGGTTCGCGGTGATGTGGATTTAATAAACCTGACTCACAAATGCATGTTTCTGTAAATTTAAAATGAAAGAATGTTTCTAATGAAATTGTCCTTGACACTTATGATATTTAATTCCCACTTGATGAGTGATAAAAATAACTCTGATACTAAATGGGCCTCAGGATAGACAAAAGCCTACAAGCCAATCCAATACCTAGATGAGGTCCAAGCCCACTAAAGAAGCCCATATGAACTGAGCCCAAGAGAATGGCCTCTCACACTTTTTTTATCATGAGGTCTTTTCCTTTGCCCTTCGGCTCCAACAGACAGCCCCTAATAAGAAGCTTGTTGGGCAAGCTTCCCCAACTATAGCAGACGTCACTCAACACCAACGTCAGCATGTCAATGTCAGAGCATGTACGTCTCCAGACAATGCTTCCCTCACCTAATACATTCTCTCTCCAGTCACTTCTAATTAATTACCAAAAAGGTAGTACACAACTCACTCTGCTCCACTAATAGCAATAAACTTGCACCAATCAGTGGCAGGGCAAAGGCAGGACATGCTCTCTCACCCACTATGCAACAGCCACGTAAGCTTAACAACCAAGGCATACAAAAGGGAAGATCAACAACTGATTTAGGTATATTGAACTCTACATCTCTCTCATATCCTTTTTTTCACTAAAAAGCTCTCAAGCCCAAGGGAACGAAAAATCTCCTCCCACCGGTTATCACCGACAAAGTTCTATACTAACTTGAGCGTTGGCCCCTCTTGACCATACTTTTTCTCTTGCAAGCACCAAGTTTTCAAGCCCAACACAAGAGATCCAACCCAATACTCTTCATTTGATCTAGCTTTGATCACCACTGTAATGACTTCATACATGTATTCTGACATTCATATCTCTTCAATATTGTTCCCTCAAGAAATCCTTATTTGTGATGCATTTTTATAATTAAACTGAGTTGACAACTCACCACATCATTTATGGATTTTAGGAATTAGCTTAAAAGTTTTCAGGCAGTCCTTGGAGAAGTTAGAAGGCAAAGGCCATCGCCTTGTTACTTAGCGAAAATGCTATAGCTATTTATGACGAGGAATGTATTCAAGTTTAGACTTAGATCGTAAACTTAGAAGAATAAGTTTAAATTGTATTGTTCTTAACTCATGGTGAACTATGTTAGAATTTGTAATAGATTGTAAGGAAAGCTTTTATGTAACGAAGTGGTTTAAATGAATAAAACAAGGAAGATATTGTCCTAAGATCAAATATGTATCTCATTATTGAATATAAGTCTGGCCCACATAAGTCTTTGTATAAGTATTCATAATTGCATAAGTGATTAGATTTCGAGCATATAAGGGTTCTACGAGAAGATCGGTGGTTTTAAACTTATTCATACCCTATGACCGTTATGCCACGATCATGGAAAAGTTAAGAGACGCTCGCTGGCAAGCAAGTAATTAAGAGAGACCGAGGACAGAGTGTGACACTATGTTATCCCTACAAAAAATTATTATTATATAAAAAAATTTCAAATTAATTTTTATATAGCTATAATAATAATAATAATAAATAATTATTTAAATATTATAAATAATATTTATAAAAATTATCATATTCATATTTAGAAAAAAAAATATAATTACATAATAAAATAATTAATTTTAATTTTTCAACTACTAATTTTATTATTATTGCGATTTATATCACACATTAAAAAAAATTAAAATACATAATAATATATTAAAAATAAATTATACTCTTAATCATCATTTTCATTTTAACGGCAATGACTAATAAAATTTTATCAATTAATCATATTTGTTTCAATTATGAGCTATCAACCATCAATTATTAGTTATCTATATTAGCTATCAATTATTAATTACTGATAACAGTTGAACCAATCAAATTCTAAATAATTTTACCAAATAATTATATTTATCAACATTCAACTATTAATCATTAATCATCAATTATATGTAATAGGGTATAAGCCACTACAACAGCTAAACAAAACATATGCCCTAGGTATATACATTTATTGATATTAATTTGTGTTCCAACAGGTATGTTTTGACTAATTGGCTCCTTATGTGTTACTTTGTCGGAAGCTAGTCTCTGTTTCTTCTTTGTTTCCTAATCTCAATTCTTCTTCTTTCCCCCTTTTTATTATTTTATTTTTATTTTTATTTTTATTTTTTATCCACCGACAAACCACTACAATATCAATCGGTTCATGATTTGACCGGTTTGGTTTATGAGTCTGATCTTTTTTTTTTAATTTTATTTTTAACTTTTTATATCAAAACGATGTCGTTTTGACATATTTAATTTTTTAAGTAATCGAACCAAACCAATAATTGATTCACAATTTAATCAGTCTGATTTTTTAAAACGCTAATCACTTCTTTCTTTATTTTTATTATTATTACTTAGGGGGTGTTTGATAACTCAACTTATTACTTAATTTAATATTTTCAGCACTTATTAGTTTTAAGATAATTTGAAAAAATAAAATAGTCACAACTTAAAATTTTCAATTAAGTCAAAAACTATTTAAAATGGTAAGTTAAAATATTTAATTTAAAATTTCTACTGAACACGCTCAGTTATTGAGTTTTTAAAATTTTTTATTAAAATAACTTTTATACCCTTATCATATTTTTAAATACTCATTTAAAGTTTAATAATATTTATTTTTTAAAAAACTTATGAGAAATATTATTCTAATATGATTATTACTTCTAAATTTTTTTATTTATAATTTTATTTTTTTAATTTCAAAACTGTGTTTAATGGTTAAAACTTAAATATCAATATCACATAGTTAATTACATCCAATAAAGAAGTTTAATAATTTTCAGTAATAATAATTATCAAACAGAATTATTATATTCAGCACTTAAAAATTTCAATATTTATTGTATTCAACGCTTAAAATTCAGCACTTAATTTTTCAGCGCTTAATTTTCAGTTTTATCAAACACCACCTTAGTTTACAACTTAGTAGTAGTTTATATATATATATATTAATATTTTAATAATTTAAGTATTTATCTCTTATGCAAGAGATACTACATTCCTTTTTAAAAAAGTTTTCAAGATAATAAAAGAGAAAAATAAAAATTTACTCATGTAATCTACCATCGTGAAATTCTCACAAATTATAATTTTTTTTATCAATATAATTTAAGGGCCAAAATTTTTCAATTTAAAATGAAGTAGGTATTAATTTTATTTACATTTAAATGAGTAAAACTGTAATTAAGCTAAGTTTATTTTATGTTTATTTATTTGAAAAACAAGTATAGTATGGAATTTTTATTAAATATCTTTATTTTTATTAACTTAATAAAACAAACACAAATAAATTTTAATTTTTATATATAAGCTATGGCCTATGAGCGAAGAGATCCCACGTTGTCCTTATAAAGGGAAATGTCCTTTGTATAGGGAGAGCTTATAGCCTTTAGTCAATTTCAAGGACTAATCTTGTCTCATGTCCATGTATAGTGTTAAAGGTAGTTCTCAACCACCATTGTGTAGGGTACCCTTCTTTTTATTTTTTTGCCAAAATGTGTAGGGTACCCTTCAATCTTTATCTTTTTATATTCCAAAGTAGGATTTGGCACAAAACAATTATGAATTTATTACTATATTAATTAATTAATAATAAACCATAGCCCCACTCAATCTCTAAATAGGTTCTTTTCCTTCATGACAGGCCAGCAACCTCAAAATCATCTGTCATCATTAATTTGTTTTTTTTTTTTTTTAAGGAAATCTGTCATCATTATTACATTATCACTAGTAAAAAACATGTGTAAATTTGCAATTATAAAATTATATTTTATTTTATAAAGTTATTAATTATTATATCTAAAGTAAAATATAATTTTAAAATTTTGTGAACTATAATGTGTGTATATATATATAATGAAGAGAAAAAAAAAAGAGGATATTCTTAGACATATTATTATTAAGCTAAATTTATTTATTAAATAAAATTTTAAAATAATATGGAGACAATATTTATAATCTTTAAATATTACATATTGTGGATATCTCAATTTATTTCTAAAATATAACTTAAATCATTTTATTTAGTGAATTAATTTTAAAAATTAAATAATCGTTAAGAATTAATAATTTTCAAAACACATGAAAAAAAAAATTAAATGCATAACATTTATATAAAAAAAATAAAAACATGATTAGGAATCAAAGGTAAAAGAGTAACATGATATAAATTTCTAATAAAATGCATGAAGAGAATAACAAATACAAACTTTTATATATATGATATGTAATGTAATAATGAAAATTACTTGCATCTTTCACCAAAAATAAATAAATAACTTGAATCCTACTTGAACTCAAAATAATTTTAATGGAGTAAAATTCAAACTCTAATAATTCAGTAGTGAATTGAATTAAAATTTGAAGATTAATTAAAATATTTTATTTAAATTGATTGCAAATTTAATTGATTATTTAAACTTTTATATATTTTTTATTTTATATAACATTTGAATGATAAGTTATGAATTTGAATTTAGACTTGAATTAACTTAAATTTAATCAAAATTTTAAATATTTAATTAATTATAATTTCAAATAAATAAATTTAATTAAAAATTTAAATGTAATGTAATGAAATAAAATGATGTGTATTTTCAAATATTTCATAGAGTCAAAATGAACATAAAAATAAATTTCAATTGATTTTTTTAGTATTAATTTTATTGGTTATATTAAGTAATTTAATATTTATTGGTTTTAAATTATTTATTAAGGTATTATTTAAAAATTTTAATAAAATTCAAATTCAAATTAAAATTAACATGTAAAATAACTTTTAGAAAAAGAAAAATCTTTTTTTAGTAGCTAAAGCAATGGCTTCCATAACTCTAGGCAAGTGGAGTAAAATTTTTTTTTATGGGATTTAAATTTTTTAGATTATAATTTATATTAATGTGATATTTATAATTAAATTAATTTATATATATTTAAAGAAAAAATTCATCTAAAATAAAAAGCTTAAAATTTTTTGTATTTTGAAAAGTAGGAGGACATTGCCTCCTCTCGCCACTCTAGCTCGGTCATTTGCTGAAGCTTAATATTTAAGTTTCATGGCAAACATAAACAGAACAATTATAAATAAAACAATAAAGAGAAGTCCTTCTCTCTCTCTTTTTCTTTAACATGTACTGAGTTGAAGCCTTGAAGGTGACTTTCTTGAACTTTTTTTTTTTTTTGTTCTTTTACTAAATCATCATGTAGAGTCTAGTAAAAAATCCACAAAAATCTCTGTGTATTTGGCAATGAAATAAATGGGATATCCTGTTATAGACAATGAGCACTTTTCAACACTGTTAAAAATAAGAATCCATTAAAGGGTAGCTGAGTGAGTGACAAACAATAAAAGATAACAAGACCCATGAACAAGAACTGGTTTTTTTCTTCTTTTTTGGTAACCAGTAAGCAATAATATAGCTAAAGGCCTAATGCTGGTTGGTTGGTTGTCTCTCATTTCATCATCTGACAATACCCAGCTGTTCTTTTTCAACTTTACCTGAGTCTCAGTGACCCTTCAAGCTAAATTCCAAATCCAATTACCTCTTTAATTCTCATCTCTCTCTCTCTTTCTCCCTCTCAACTCTCACCCCACCTACTACTACTCTGTTTCTATCAGTTACTATAGTATAATTATAATTCTCTTAAGCTTTTCCTCTGTACTTTACAACTTTCTGCCATGGCTATCGAAACCCAGCAAAACTCTCCTCCATTTTAGCAAAACCTCATCATAGTTTCACAAACAAGACAAAGAAAAAGGACATCCTTTTTTTAAAAAAAAAAATTGGGCAGAAAGAGACATGGGCTGTGGTCTTTCAAAGGAAGAAGAAGAAGATGATGTTGTGTCTTTGTGTAGAGAAAGGAAAAGATTGCTCAAATTGGTTGTGGAGAAAAGGTATGCTTTTGCTGATGCTCAATTGAAGTATAATCAGTCTCTTTATGCAGTAGCTATGGCTTTGAGGTTGTTTGTTGCTAGGCATTCTTCTCCATCTTCTCCTTTTCTCATCACTTTCCCTTCTGTTGATACCAATGAGACCTTGCCCACCAACCCAATGTTCCTTAAGCAAAGACCAACTGAACCCATTCGTGAAACTTTTGTATGTCAGCCTTCTGATTCTAAAGTTTCTTTACCTTCTTCTAAGTTAGAGACTAAAGTAGAAGAAACCCATCAAAATAATAACAATGGTAATGATGATCATGACGAAGAAGGGGAGGAATCTGAGGAAGAAGAAGAGGAAAGTGAAAGTGAAAGTGAAGGGCTTTGTCAGCATTTTTATGGTGAGGAGGATTTACCAGTACCATCAACACAGAGGCAATTTGAGTGGGATTTCTTTTACCCTTTTGATGAAATGAGGTCAGAGGTTTTAAATGGGTTTAGTCAAAGCCCTGATGAGGATTTGGAGGCTGTGAGAGAGAAAGAAGGTATTCCAGATTTGGAAGAGGGTGGAGAGAAAGTAATGAGTGAGAGTGAAGTTGTGAATGTGAAAAATGGTGATTTGGGTCATAAGGAAAATGGAATTACAGATGTGAGAAGTGGAGATGATGCAAATGTAGGACAAGAGGAGAATAAGGGATTGAGAGTAATTGATACACCCACAAATGGGAGGGAATTGTTGGAAGCATTGAAAGATATTGAAGACCATTTTCTCAGGGCTTATGACTCTGGTCTAGATATTTCAAGGATGCTAGAGGCCAATAGAGTACCATTGCAATCTGGTTTAGAAGAAATCAAAGGTGGGTTCTTTTATCCTCATTTGCCTGTCCTTTGTAATTTGGCTGCAAACTTTAATTCATGATCTATATAAGTTAGGTAAGAATTTTTTTTTTGTTTAACTAAATTGAATGATAAAATGAGTATATGGCTCCATTTTTCATAACATTGTAGGCCATGTCAATAATTTTTGGGAAAACTATTTATCACCTGAATTAGAATGTATAGTGATGGCATTTCTTGCCTATCTCACTGAAACATTAGCATCCTAACTGTGAAAATGGGTACATGTATAGTTTTCAGAAGTGTTCCTCAACTAGTTTTCCTCTTGGCAATTGTTGTACTCAGGATTTGTTTTTTCCTTTCAAGTTATTAAATTGTTAGAAAATGGAAATTCTCATCGACTGTTGTACGATGCACATATATTGATTAACTTATCAGTTCATCTTGATGTTTGGATGCAGAGAGCTCAAATAAGCTCATCAGATCAATTACGTGGAACCGATCCACTTCATCTCGGTCTTCCTCCTCTAAAAGTCTCCTTTCATCTAGTTCTGTGAATTCTTCAATGTGGACAGAACTCAAGACTGATCTATTTGATGACTTTGTAATGGAAGCAGGAAGCCATTCGCTGACTCTAGCGAGGTTATATGCTTGGGAGAAGAAGCTCTACCAGGAAGTGAAGGTAAACTATGAATCCATAATGCTGTTGCTTTCTCTCCCTCTCTATGTTTTTCCTTTATGCTAGTCATGTTCAATATTTACAATTTGCTTAGTCCTTGAATCAATGATACTAATATGAAGCTTAACATTTGTATCCAACTAGCCTATCACTCAATTTATTGGATGTTGACACATGAAACTCAATGTTCCTGCATGGTGCTTTTTACTCGGTGATGTTGCATTTCAATGAAGCATCTATCTTCTATTGCTATTGTATGCCAATAGCTTGATGTCTCTCATTACCATGAACCAAATTCCTTTAACAAGTCATAATCCTTGTGCTCAGGCTGGAGATCAGACCAGGAAAATTTATGAGCGAAAATGCTCGCATTTGAGACACCCGGATGCTACAGGAGATGACTTCTGCTCCTTGGATAAATCTACAGCTGAAGTAAAAGAATTATATTCCAGGATCTCGGTGGCAGTAAGAAGTGTGGAGTCAATCTCCAGCAGAATACAGAAATTGAGAGATGAAGAGTTGCAGCCACAACTTCTTGAGCTGCTGCATGGGTAAGAAACAAAATGTTAGAAATTTGTTGCAAGGATTAAGAAGGCCGAAGTTAAGATTTAGTTGTTTGATGACTTTGATTCTTCCACTTCTCTGCAGCCTAATGAGAAACTGGAAGATAATGTTGGAATCACATGAAACTCAAAGCCGAGTCATGCTTGAAGTGAAATTCTTCAATTGCCCAGCTTATGGAAAGTTCTGTAACGACTCTCACCGTCTTGCCACTCTTCAGCTTGAGGCAGAACTTGATAATTGGCGCGCCTGCTTCGCTGCATATGTATCGTCACAGAAGGCCTACATTGAATCTCTTGGCAGTTGGCTATCCAAGTTCATTGCTCCTGAAGTTGAATTCTACTCTGGGGGAAAGTCTTCAATCCCACCATGTGGAATTGGTGGGCCGCCATTACTACTAACCTGTCATGGTTGGCTAGCTTGGCTGGATAAACTGCCAGATAAGGCTGTAACATATGCAATGAAAAACTTTGGGAAAGATATCCATGCCTTGTGGAGTCAACAAGGAAAAGAGCAACAGCAAAAGAGGAAGGTTGATGGCCTAGCCAAAGAACTTGACAGGAGGGCTCTGTCATTCCAAAAAGCAGAAAGGAGGATTCTTGGAATAAAGATTTCTGAGCAGGAATCAGAAGCTAGTGTGCGAAATCGCATTGAGTACTTGGCAGAAGGGAAAAAATTATTGGATATGTTCAGGAACCGGCTCGATGAAGAGAAGGGAAAGCACCTTACTAGCATGCAGGAGACTCAGCAAATCACTGTAAGTGGATTTCAGACAGGATTTTCTTCAGTTTTTGAGTCATTAGCTGAGTTTTCTAATGCATCTGTGAAAATGTATGCTGATCTTGTAACATACAGTGCAAATGCAAAGAAAGTAGAGAAAAATGATGGCAACCTATCCTATATGGATGGGATGTTCTCTTAGTTTCCAAGTTGAAAAAAGTAGGTGAAAATGGAAACTAGATAAGGGTTTGAGAATCTTATTAAGTGTTCAAAAAGATAAATAGTGTGTATAGAGATTATGTCAAAGCATTTATAGCATGCTCTTGTTCATATATGCCAGTTATAGCAGGCTCTCTTAGACAGGCATTTCTGTTCAATTGCCAAAATATTTTTGCTTGCCAATGTGTTTTTTCCTTATCAAAACTAGAAGGAATTATTTGTTGTAACTATATATTATTCCTTTCTGTAATGGGGAAAATTGCACGAAAATTGAAGTAAATGTGAAGTTTTTTTGCATAATTATAAAAACATATTTTTGCAGTATCTGACTGAGATTAACCAAAATAAATAATTATTTTTCCTAATTTTAATGAGAAATTCACACTAAAAATCTCATGAATAATTTATAAATACATATATATATATATAGATAATCACATATGTTCAATGCTGGTTATCTTCTTTGCCTGTTTCCTCACTAATTCCTCTCAAATTGTTATTATCAATATCAATGCTCACACTATTGAAACTATTGACCTCAAAACACCTCAAGCTTGCTATACTTTGAAAAGATAGGCTATCCATTTCTATACGAAACCTTTGAAAACCAACCCCATCAATGCTAACAAAGCTCTGTGAAGACTCACAATCTGTTGATCTTCGAGGTCCATGACCCGCTGATCGATAAGAACTGGCTGGTGATGCCCTAGAACTCCTTGAAGGTTCTTTGTGAATGAACCTATCAGCTGCATATAAAGCCTCCTCTAGCTCTTGCCATACCTGAGTCATTGTAGGCCTGTCTTTAGGATTTTGCACTACACATCTTAGACCAAGTTGCCCCATCTTTAGCATTATTTCCATATTGCATGGCTCTGTAAGAAGATTTGCATCTAATATTTCTGCAACATTACCCCTCTCTAAGCTAGGCCTTGCCTGCATATTTACCAACATATATATTATCTTCCATTGTTGTTAAAAGTGCAGAGTCGACTCTTAAGCTTTATGAGAACATGTCAATGTTTCAAAACGCATAACAAACTTGGAATCAAGTTAAAATCTCGTTTTCAATAGTGAAATCAATTCGATTTTATGAGTCCAGAAGATTAAGGGATGAAGTAATATCCTCTTTTTTTTTTTTTTTTTTTTTTTAACTGAAAAAAAAAAAAGTTACTAGGTGTGTTAGTCATTGCCCCTGTCTGGTCCAGGGCCGCCAATTTAGGTGTTGACGTCCCGGATTTAAGTTACCCTCATAGGGCACACCGACCACTGATAGGAGACACAAACTCCTTACAGGATCACAACAATTACCAATCCTTACTGCAATATCACAACAATTACCGATCCTTATTCCCCACACGCAAAGTCCGATCTAAGCAGCAGAGTCAATATTTAGACATCATGTGTAACGGGTTGCGTGGAGGAGGATCGAACCTGTAATCAAGACAGACGTGAGATATGTCTTAACCATCTAGGCCACCACCTCGGATGGTAAGTAATATCCTCTAATTGGAGGTGGATAGTTTAGATTATCTTATTGAAAATTTTAGAGGATCCTTAGATTGCTTACCCATTCAATTATATGATAATTGGATTGACTCCTGCTTGAATCAACTGCAGGCCTAGCAGAAACAAGTTGCAGGAGTATAACTCCAAAACTGTATACATCACTAAAGGGACTCAAATGAAAGCTAGAACAATAAGCAGGATCAAGGTATCCTGGTGTTCCTTTAATCTGGCTGCTAACATGAGATTGATCTCCAATAGGTCCCATTTTTACTAGTCCAAAATCTGAAACTTTGGCTTCAAAATCCTCTCCTACTAAGATATTACTTGGTTTTATATCACGATGAATTATACTAGGCGTGACACCATCATGCAAGTGAGCTATTCCTGCAAAATTTTGCAGCAACTACATGAATATTAGTTTATTTGCTTCTATTAATTTCCAGAGATTATTGCAGATATGAAATGCAAACCTTTGGCTGCTCCAATGACTATGTTTACTCTTTGCCTCCAAGTTAGGCTTCTCCCTCTTCTTCCTATATGGTAATAATCCAAAATACGAATCAAGCATTGCTTATCTAAGATACTTAACTCGACTGAGCCTTAATCTCAAACTAGCATGTCCGATTGAACATTTCAGAGAGATTTTGTTTGACATTACTGCTGAAAAAAATATTATATTGAAAATGTTGATTAAGGCCATTAAAATTGTTTTTAGAGTTAATTTAACATATTCGGCTAAACTATAGTTGCAAACTGTTTTTTCCAATAACATATAAAATGATTCTTTTTGAAAAGACCTAAATTTCTTATTTTTATTACTATTGTAATTATCATTAAGCAACAATTAGGAGAGCTTACCAATAATGTATTCAAGCAGAGAACCATTTGGAACATACTCATAGACCAGTACTTTTGCCCTTTTGCCTCCTCCTGTTTGAAGAACCACCATTGAACATAACTTTAAAATTTTTGCTACATAAAATAAATGGTAATGGCACCATTGGCATAGATGTTTATAATTATATACATGTACATACCATTTTCTTCACAAAATCCCACCAAACTTACAAGGTTACTGTGCTTAACTTTGGAAAGTAGCTTCACTTCTGTTTCAAGAAAACAGTAAAAATGGATTACTAAAAAATAATGATCATTTTTCTTTTCTCTCTTTCTTTCTTCTTTTCATATGTGTGTGTGTGAATTAGACTTAATTGAATGTTCAAATTCGCGATTTTGCTGTTTTAGAAATGACTCTAATACTATTAAACTAAAATTCATCATTGAATTCAAATTCAACATACTGAATGTTCAAATTCACGATTTTATAGTTTTAGAAATGACTGTAGTACCATTGAATCAAAATTCATTAATAAATTCAAACACCAACAGATTTTTGAACTTAGTATATACATATGAAGTGAGAAGATTATTACCATTTCTAAATTCTTCAACACTTTGGAATGAATCAGCATGGGCTCTTTTGATTGCTAGAGTACCTTCTACTTCAAATATCCCTTTGTAGACATTACCAAATGCACCAGAACCCACTAAACATTCTTCACTGAAATTATTGGTGGCCCTTTCTAATTCCTCTAATTGGAATTGCCTTAATGACAATCCCTCACCTTTTAAACTTGCTAACAAGATTATCAATAAACAAAATAAATTTCACTTAATACACATAATCTAGAAAAATAAAAATGAACTATAATTCAGACAGACAGAGAGTAAAAATTCAAATTCAAATTTTTTATTTTTTTATTTAAATAATAATATTATTTAAAACTAACCTTTTCGCCTAAAAAGTGGAAAGATCCTTCTACTGAAAAAAAAACATATTGAAGAAGTCACAGAAAATATTAAAATGCCAATTATAAGAGCTCCCCATACATGTTTATTCTTAGGACGTGGCAATGGTGAATTAGCCACCACTAATGTTGGTGGCTCCGCCGCTAAATGGTGTAGGTTTGTCATCTTAGCAAAGAAAGCATAAATTTCCTTCACATTATTTCCCTTTTCTTGCATTTTCTTTACTCCTCTAAGCTATAGACTCTAGCTCTTGCATGAAATTTTCTTGATAGAAAGAGATAGATAGCAAGAGAGGATAGGGAATATTGGCAAGAACATAAAGTTAGTCACTAAAAATTGAAACAAAAACCATTGCCGGCAGACCATTTTGTCATAAATAGTCAAATCTTCTTTTGTCACACAACTTTGACTTCGTCTTCACTTTTGCCGGCACATAGGCCATGGAAGTTTGCATGTATTATGTATACTTGCAAATTAATAGATTATCGGACTCAAATCAGAAAATAATTTCTCAATATATAAATTGAATATAAGAATGCGCTATTAAACTCTCTAAAAAAATTTATTTTTAGTTAATCCTGACTCCTAAACTTATCAGAAAATATTTTGATTGATTAAAAAAAAAAGAAATTGGATTGACACAAATTTAATTAAAGGATACTTGACCCATTGGAGAAAAAAAAAAAAAAAGAATTGTGCCTCTATTTCATTCCTACCTTTAAGTTATGCAATCTTCGTGCTTTCTT
The DNA here is from genome assembly GCA_949750685.1 of Vernicia montana. NCBI lineage: Eukaryota > Viridiplantae > Streptophyta > Magnoliopsida > Malpighiales > Euphorbiaceae > Vernicia > Vernicia montana. Next base: position 23,323 of record CATKHJ010177536.1, read on the forward strand.
TATAGAATGAAGTGAAATTTTAAAGTATTGAATAATATAAGTGTTATAATTTTTAAATTATAAAAATATTTAAAAATTATATTATTTATTATATTTATTGTAAATTTTAAGTTAACTTATTATTTTAAGTAATTTTTAATTTAATTAAAACTTTTAAAATAATTTAATAATATTATTAAACAGTAAACACCATCTAATTCTTCAAATTAGGGTATTATAGACAATTTTAAAAAAATTGAGTATAATTGCAAATTCGTGACAAGATTTGGATTTTTTTTTTTTTTTTATCAATATTAGGCATTTATAATATATGTAAATTTAATACATTAATGCTTACCAACATTAACATATACCATAAGTTAATGCAATTAAAAAAATGCGTTTGTAATAATAATAGAATAGAAATATAACAAAGTTTTCACAAAGTCTATTGTGACTCAGCTCTGTTTGTTTAGTAAAAAATATTTTTTTGAAAAATATTTTTTGTATTTTTTTACATTTGAAATATTTTAAAAAATTAGTCAACTGAAAATAATTTTCTAATCAATGAAAATCTAATTTTTTTTTTTTTTAAGGAAAATGACTTTCTCTTTTTAAAATGGGAAATCATTTTCCGGATTTTTACAAACTCATTATAATGAAAGAAAAATATGTAAATACAAATTTATTAATCCACCAATCAACGATACTCACTAACGTGACCACCACCAGTCGCCAGCGACTACTAAATTTATCATTTTTATATATATTTTTTCTTATACTTAACAATAAAAATTTAAAAATGCGAAATTATTATTAATTTAAATATGTTTATAGTATTATAAACTTAAATTTTTAATATTTTTAAAATAATTTTAAATATATTGTAACTAAACAACATAAAATTAGTTCTTGAAAAAATATTTGTTTTAGAAAATATTTTACAAAAATAAGTTATTTTCCGTGAAATAAACGGAACCTGAATCACATCATTTTTCTATCATAATATGCTTAAGAATTATGAGGTTTCGAGTTCTCTTGGCCGTTTGGGGCCACTTGATGATAAAAAATATAAAAAAATTATTCTGCAATTTGATATTTTTACACTTTGGAGTTTGTAAATTTTTTTTATTTGACAAAATAAGGTTTGAAATTTTTTCGTTAGCAATATAAAGCTCAAAGCGCTAATAGCGTTAATCAGTGTTGATGTGATACTTACGTAACATAAGTGCGACTATTGTCATATAAATGTCACGTCAGCAGATACTAGACTCTAAATTGTTAACGGTGCAAGCCACAAACATATTTTTATCAAAAAAAAAAAAATTCACAAACTTTAAAATGTAAAAATTTAAATCACAAGATATTTTTTTATATTTTCTCCTAAAAAAATATTCCTATTTTTCAGAATATATACATCCAAAAGTTTGAATTAATTATTGTAATTTATTGGAAATTAAGATACTAAATGTACATATATCTTAATTAATTGATGATTAAGAAACCCACGAGCTCTCTCTCTATATATATTTAGTGCCTAGTGGACCAAATAATTAGGAAGGCTTATATTATTAATTAATTTTATGATTGTGATTGCAAATATATATATATATATATATATATATATGATGTCCATTAGCAGTTGTTTTGATCTCTATTTTAACTTAATCATCAAGCAATTTTAATTAATAAACAATTAATTATAAAAACCATAACATAAAATTTTAATTAATAGTCTTATGTGGATTATTGTGCGTGTACCTGTGAGATTCTCACAATATTAGTTAGGTTGAAAGTTTGGACGTAAGCAAAGAAATATGTCATTTACCAAATTTAAATGAATATAATTGTAGCTAAAAATGAATATCTTAAAATTGCTTAAATGTTGTTAAAAAAAATTTGTATTAATTTGAGATAGTAATGAGTTTTAATTTAATAGTAGGTGTGATTATAAAAAAAAAAAAATTATACTTTATCATAACTTTTTTTTTTTTTAATTTTAGTAATTTAATGTAATATTTTTAAAATTTTTATAATTTTATCACCAATTTACAATTATACCATTAGATATGAATTTGTTAATATTAAATATTTAAACAAAAACCGGCTCTGATTTGTCAAGGTCTCCAAGCTAATCTCGTTCAAGCTTGTTATGATCTATTGCAACGTGATTGGAGGGTTCAAGTACAATATGTGCACAGGGAAGGTAATAGTGCTGCTGATTTGCTGGCCAACAAGAGTTTCATAGAGGCTACCATAAGCTTGAGGAGTGTCCTTCCATGGTGGCGAAGGTGCTAAAGAGAGATGTAGTTGGGGTCTGTTGGCTCAAGAATATTCGAGCTTGAAATTAGGGGTGAGTAAAACCGAATCAAAATCGAAAAATCGAATTGAACTGATTAATTTTGTTTGGTTTAGTTTTTTAAGTGGTTCGGATCGATTTTTATCAAAAAAAATTTAGTTTGAACTGAACCGATCGAAATTTTAATATATATATATATATATTTAATATATTTATGTGTATATATATATATATAAAATAATTTTAATATATATATATATATATTTAATATATATTATTAATAAAAAAAATATATATAGTTTATTAAAAAAAAGAAAAAAAAAGTCAAACCGAATCAAACCAAACTAAACTTTTTCAATTCGGTTCGGTTTTATATAAATTTCGATTTTGGTTTGGTTTACCTATAATATAGGTTTGGTTTTTTGATTTGGTTCAATTTTGAATCGAACCAACTATTTGATCAACCCTACTTGAAACTCTTAGGTCATGTTTAGTTGTGGAAAATATTTTTTATTTTTATTTTCTAGTTTTCTTTTTTATTTCCTAATTTCTTAATTTTTCATTTTTCAAATGAAAAATAGAAAATTGGAAAACAAGTTGATTTGTATAATTTTAATATCCTATATTTTCATCTACCCTTAATATAATTATCTTATTAGACTATTTATAAGTAAGTACTATTAATTAAAATATTTATTTTTTTAAAAATAAATGAGTAATTCTATAATTTAATCACTTAACAAAAATTATTTTTAATTTAAGCATACATTTCAAAGTAAAAAAAAAAATATACCATGAAAATGGTATATATAAAACTATTTAGTATAACATTTCAAAAATTAACATGGTAATAAATAGGTTATGGATTAAAATAATTAAAACAATAAGAATAGCATTTTGTTAGAATTAATTATAACTTTTTATTTGAAAAAATTTAGTCAATAAAATTAATATTTTAATTTGGAAATTATTCATTTAATATTTATTTCATTAATGAAAGGAAATTTAGTTAAAACTTAAAAGTAAAATTAAAGGAAATTAATAATAAAAAAAAACGAGAGATTGTTAAAAAGAGCAAAATTGTATGTCCAATTATGAGTAATTACATATAAATACCCATGAGTAATTACATATAAATACCCATAATTGTTCTAAATAATAATAATACAACAACAACAACAACAACGAGGATGTCATTGTGGGGATTCGAAGTCATTGTCATTTGACGCTAAAAAATGGAAAACTCCGTATTTTCCATCTCAATATCAATGATGGAAAATTTAGAAAACATATTTTTTGTGTTCTCTAGACAATAGTTATAATTTGGAAAATTCTGAAAATAAGTTTCTAATTTTTTAAACTGGAAAATATTATAACTAAACACCAAGGTCTATTTTCTTGTTTTCTTGGAGTATTTTTCTGAAAAACTGGCCTTGTTTTCCACAACTAAACAGGCCCTAAATGTTGCTTCAAATATGTAATTCCTACGGTTATCAAATAATCAAGTTCTGGTTCATGTTCTACTTCAGCGGATGGGTATTGCAAATCTCCATCCAATATCATCCCTAGTAGTTTGTTAAGCACTGAGGTTGGAAACTGGTTTTTTGAAAATACCCTCTTAAATGCTGTTGCAAAAGACAACTTGAAACTGCTGTTTAGCATTTTTTTTAGTCAAATTGAAGATAGGAAGAAAAAGGGAAAATTAGATGTTGGATTCTTCCAATCTCAAGTTTCCCAAGATCAAGAAGAAATTTTAAGAATTTCAAGAGGAAGAAGACAGGAGTGCATAAATCTCTACTGTTAAGTTGGGAAACACTTTTCCTTATGCTATCTACTCTTTTTTTTTTTTTTTTTGTCTGTTTTGCTTGTTTCTCCGACTGCAAGTAAAATACAGCCATTTATTGTATGGTGCTGCTCAAAATTTTTTTCCCAGACGATTCGGTTGTCACTTTAAAATAATAGGGTACCGAATTAGAAAATATAGAATTGACACCCCAGAAATCCCTTGTGTCTTGGACACAATCGGGATGTGCCTTTTAACAATTATGAAAGTCCTCCAATGAAAAGATTTTTGTCCTCTGGGAGTAAGTTCATCCCGGGTTTCTTGAATTTTTGCTTTTAATGTCATCATCTAATTCAACTTCTGGGTGTACGTCATAATAATTTTCATTCATTTTTAGGTTGTATTATATTATATTTTTATTTTTCATTATATTTGGCTCAATCTTGTTACTTTATTGACATAATAATGTGTTTTTGTGCATTTATGATCTGGGTATCACCTTGTTTCTTTCGTCCATGTTGATTTGAATTAGGAATTGGAAATTCTAATATTTAGTTTTTAAATGCAGTGAGAAAGCTGCCCTTCAGGCTTTGAAGGCCAGAGATTGGCATCTTGAAGGAGCATTTGATATGTTCTACAGCCAACCCCAGATTAAAACATTTACTGATTCTAGACATTTGGAAAAGCTTTACAACAGATATAAAGGTATGCCTCAGTGATCTGCTGACTTATCTCTCTACGTTGCACTTAAAGTGGAGCCTTTGAGGTGTTACAGTAAAAACATTGATCTCAATCATTTGATTGCGAATTACCTGTAGACTAGTTAGGTTCAGCTACATAAATATTTTTAGTCCATTTTATTGCTGTGAATATAATTAGTTCTAAAAACTGAATATGCCTTTTGAATGAGGTCTCTTTCAGATAATTAGCATGTGACTGGAAACTCCAAGTATCACCCTTTGCTTGTTGTGGCTCCTTATAACAGTGTTGCTGTGTATACTTTTTATAGCAGTTTTACCTTCATATGTTTTGGTTATGCAATTATACTTGAATTGCTTGCTTTCACCAGGACTGGGTTTTACGATTTTTTAGTTTGACATATGACAAGAGCTCCAAATCTCTCCAAACTTACCAACCTCCTAATTTGGCCAGTCTTAATCAAACAAATTTGGTGGTTTGCTTGGCTTCTTGGTCCAACACTATCATGGATTGATATATATTTGTTAATTTTGATTTTTGTAGCTCTTCAATATAATGATACATTGTGGTCTTCAATCGTGTTCGAGCAACATGTATTGATCATTTATTGAAGTTTCATATGTTACTGAAGAAGATAATTTCTTGTAAATTTTGGACGTTAAGAACTTGTTTAGGTACTTGATATTGAACAACGAAACAAAATGTTTTTAAGATGGAAAAGGGTGTGGAAGAATAAACGCGGTGAGCTTTATACACAAGATAATGTTTTCCATACAAATTTCCTTGGCTTATGGTGAAGGCATTGCCGTTTATGCACATGGTTAGACCGAGTTATTCATGGCCTGCAAACCTGTGTGCTTGGTGTGAAACCACGTGATGCAGTGAATGGAAATGGGATTATTATCCATTCTAGATTATGTAATTTTTGGTTTTGCAATTAGGGTTTTTGTTACGTTGGAGTATTCTTCTTCTACTCTCTTTTTAAGCTATTCTTTTCTATTTGATTCCTTCATTTATTCTTCTTCTTTCCTGTGTTACTGAAAATTGTTGCAACCTACCAATTTGTGTTCTCAATTCCATGATCCAGATTATATATAGCAAACATCAATAAATGGGGAATCAAACAATCTTAGTCATACAGATCCCATCTTAATATTATTATGTTGCAAATTAGTATTATAATCTTACTATATATACATGTGTGTATGTGTGTGTGTGTATATGAATGTAGATTGTGTTGAAAGGCCTATTTGGTTTAACGGTGGCGGTCAGTGATTAACTCTCAATGATTGAAATTATTTTAAAGTGTTTGGTAATTCAACGATTGACATCATGTTTTGAATAGTAAATTACTAAGAAGGACTTTCATATTTTTATAAATATAAATCATCAATTATGCTTAATTAATTTTTTAATAAAATAATAACATAAAATCAATAATAATAAATAATTATACATATTACAAATTTTTTAATATCTTAAAAAAAAGGGGCTCTCAAAAGCTAATCCAAACACACACAAAGTAGTTAACATAGTTTTTTTTTTTTTTTTTTTTTTTTTTTAAATTAAAAAAAATACTAATTTATTATGCTTATAGGACATTATAATATTTGCCATCCCAATAATTGTATTTTGTTCCGTTAAATGTTTTGAAAGAAGCCTACCCCTATTTTACCACATTTCTAGACAAGGATGTTTTGCATTCGTCTTTTCATTCCACGTCCTGGAGCGATCTACACTTAGATATCCTATCTTTGCTTATATTGTAAGGATGTAAAGATAGTGAAAGGATGAAAGATCCAGTTCATAGCTACTTCCTACTGAAGGACCAAGATTTTGGGAATGAAATCAAACATTCTCTACTTCGTACTGTTTCTTTTTAAAAAATTTTCTGCCATTCCTATTAATTTTCAGTAACATGAATGTTTGAGATATAAGCTGACATGATACTTTTTCATAGGCTTTTTTGACTTCCTTGATTATAGAATTGTTTTATTGATGGTTTGATATTTATTCTGGCAGCTAAAATGAATTTAAGAACCTCCAATTGCTATTGTTCAATGCGTAATCTGGTGATGAAATTCATATCTCCATTGCTAAATTCTTATTATTTTCTTCTGCAATTGCATTTTAATTATTGGGATATATATTATATGTATTTGGTGGTCGCCATATTTAATAGCAATCCTGATTTGATCACAAGGATTGCAAAATGGTTTAATTATAGCTTGTCAAAACTATTTGCTCAATGGCAATGCCCTAAGTGATTATTCAAGGCACATCACTCTTTGCCTATATCTTGTCATGTTTGAAACATGTACATTACTATGTATGAATGAGCAATTTATAAGTGGAGACTGCAATGAGAAAATGTTTCCTGGCTCTCAATTAGTGGTCTGCAACCCAACAAGTTTTTGTACTACAAATTTTGAACAAATGCACTTTTTTTTTTTTTTTTTTTCATGATATGAAACATGGAAATGTTAGTGTATGCAAATAGGTTCTTGTTGACTAAGAAAATTTTATTCTAATTGTTTTGCAGATCCTTATGTTGATATGATATTGGTTGATGGGATCACTCTCCTTTGCAATGACCTCCAGGTATTTGTTTGATTGCTGGTTAATTCATACTGACTGAAATGGTTGTAATGTTGGAATTTTATGAATATGTTTTGAGTTAACCCTGTAATGACGTTTGAATCTCATAGATGATGTGCAAATTTGTGCATAATTTGGTATGTGTTTGTGTCATCCTAAGGTAGAATATGATTTTTGTACATGTTCTAAATAACATTTGAACATTTTTTTTTTGTCAGGTGGATCCTCAAGATATAGTTATGGTATGTATACATTAAATGCTTTCATGCCTTACTTTTTACCTTGCAGACATTATCTTTTAAAACTCTAGAAATTTATAGCTAGATGAACTAGGTCTTGCTTCTTTATTCCTTGTTCTTCCTAATTTCCTGCAGGCCTTGCCTTAAAAGCTTAAGTGATATGGGGTTTAGTGATTGGAAGATTTGAGGGAAGACCAATATCTGGCCTTCCTGCCTGGGAATTTTCTAGGGGCACATGAAGGGGATAAAAGTAAATACAGTTATTGAAGTAGAAGTGTCTGTACTTCCATATTGGAGGTTTGGGAGTCCCAATATTAATAAGTTAAATGTGGCTTTACTGAGGAACTTCCATATTTGAGCTAGTGATAGACCTGAAGTATGAGGAAGTCTATTGCCATTTGCAGGGGTACTTTTATTGTTGGATACTGGATAGGCAATTAAAATGGCAACGTATCTTCCCTAAACAGAATTATGAGTGGTGGAACATTGTCGAAGAGTTTATTCTACCATGATGTCATAGGTTTTATCACCTAATATGCAAAGCACCAAGTAAAGAGCTTGTCCTAGTGAAGAGAGGCACTAATTTCTGACGTCTTACATTTTGATAATGGAGGATTGCTTGTGCTCCACTCATTTATTTCTTTCAAAATAAAATTTCTTTTCTAAGAAAAAGATAACATTTTGATAATGTAGCAGGATTTGGAAATTATAATAGCCACAAAGTCATAATCAATACCTGGATTTGAACTGGGGAAAAAGGATTTGCAGTCCCCCGTCTTACCACTCGGCCATGCCGCCAAGGCAACCCAAAATAGACAAAAATACCCCCCTTTTTAGCTATTTTTTTTGGAGGGGGTTTATTTTTTATTTTTTTTTGTACTTGCATCTCGAATCCTATTTTTCTTAATCCCTTTCCTAAATTACTAAAAAGAAATCCTTCCTTTTTTTTTATATTGGATCTATCATTTCGATTAATTTTGTATGATATCTCAAAATTCACACTATCTAAATTCTTTCTCCTTTCTATTGTCCATTGAAATGAGTCACAAAAGCAAAAGATTAAGGACAAATTGGAACCATTAACTATTGACTGTGAATTTATGAATGATTCTTGGCATATGCAGGATCAGAAATATTTGGCATAGTTCAAAATTCTAGAGTTTAAACATGGTCTCGTGTGAATGAACTCAGTTAATTTTTCTTTTAATATTTTAGGAGTAAGAGTAAGACTAGGAGTGGACTCGTTAATAGAGCAGACAAAAGCTCTGGGAGACTTGTCGATGTAGGAGAACTTGGGAACATTTGAAATTTTAGGAGATTAGGGCTAGGGTTGTAGAATTCAAGAATTAGGGCTTGAAAATTAGTATAGCAGATTTGAATTTCTTTAGAAAATTAAAGAAACAAAAATAAACTACTAGCATCACATTCACACTAATTGGATCTGGGATTCACTCCTATCAAGAAAGCATCACACTTTCTTGGATTAGAATTCATCTCACAACTCAGAATAAAGAGCATAAAGCTGAAATTTTATTGACTGAAATCTGATAAATAAAGCATTACAAGCATGGGGTATTTATAGACCCAAATTACTATACTTAAAGGTAAAGGAAATCCAAAATTAGTCCTGACTCCTGAAGAAAACTAAAAGGAATATTGTTATTCTAAACCAATAAAGACTCTAAAAGAGTACTTAAGTAGCTATGCATAATCCTAAAGAAATAGGGACAAGCTTTCAGCAAAGCTGAAATTACAAAATTGCCCTTTAGATTTAAAGTACTTGACTAGTAATTTGTTTTACTAAATAGACTTTAAATATAACTTTAAAATAACTCTAAAAAGACTAGAAATATAATATCATTTGAAATAAATCCTAGATAATATATTGAACATAATTCTAAAATTCTCAAGTCTTTGAATTTTCTCAACCTCTTGGTCTGCATCACTTGCGGAGAGAGAAATAGAGAGCAGATATATATAAATAAAAGGAAAGAGAAGAAAGAGATGCAAAAAAAAAAAAAAAAAAACAGAAAGAAGAAAGGAGATAGAGAGAGAGAGACAGAGCAATACTAGGGAAAAGAAAAGGAATGGGATAAAGATGTGCCTGGCTTATGGTAGGACCAGTGGAAGATGGCTGGTTATTGTTTGAAGGCGGTGAACATATAGGTAGGATCTCTTTTACTCATTGACTATGTGGGTGCCATAATAGTGGGGAGCATGCTCGAATCTTGCTCAATAATTCCTTGAAATATAGTGTGTAAACTCTTGGTGTGATAACACGCATGAGATAAGGAAGAAAGAGAAGTCTAGACTCTAGTCTTTTGACTATCTCCTAGATTTGGTGTCATTGTAGGCTTGTACATCTTGATGGACTATGTAAGTAGGCATTTGGAAGTGTCTACATTGTCTCATATTATAAAACTTCAGTGTACCTCATATGCAAAAAAATAGTTTGTGATCAACTCAACATATTATAAAAGCATATACACTGGTGGCCTAGTTCAATATCTTACTAATGCATGCAGTTACTTATCATTGCAGCTAGTCGTTTCATGGCACATGAAGGCTGTCACCATGTGTGAATTCTCCAAGCAGGAATTCATGGGTGGATTACAAGCACTAGGGTAGTGTATATTTTCAGTTTGTTTGCCTTATGATCTCTAATTAATGGTTGGTGATAGTCTGAAACAATGATATGTTTTGATGGCAGGATTGATTCTTTGGAGAAGTTCTGTGAAAGAATACCATTCATGCGTGCTGAGCTGAAAGATGAACGTATGTGCAAGTCAACTGTCTAGAACTTTATATTAAACGGATTTTATTTCTGGAGAAGTTTTAGTATTGATATGCACTATTCTGAAATGTTTTTTTTTTTCACTTTTCAAAGAGAGTTGTTTATTGTGCTTTGTTGTTGATATGGTCTTTCCTCCTTCAATGTCCAGAAAAGTTTCGTGAGATATACGACTTTGCTTTTGGCTGGGCAAAAGAAAAGGTACATGTATTATGCATACAAACTGATTTTTTTTTCCCTGGTAATTTTTATTTTGCTTATCTAACATGTGTAATGTATTGTGCCATTGGTATTGCTATAAAATTGAATTGGTAATTGGTATTTATTCTTAGTTAATTTTGTTTTTTCAAAAGTCTGGTTTCAGGAGCAAGAGTTATAAATATAAACTCAAGTTTAATGAAAGAGAGTCGTTTAAGTTACTCTTTTAATTGACCATTCTTTTTAGAAATTGATTTCAACCCTTATCTGCTTTTACATCGTGCCATTTCTGATTGGATACTACTTTCCATGCTTAACTTTAATCATTTTATGTTCTTTCGTTGAGAATCGCACGTTTAGTAAGAAGCTTAAAAATTGCCTTTTGAGGGTTGACCGCCAACCTTCTTTTATATGCTGGCAATGGCCTGAGTTAGCCGTCTGTGCTCTTACATATGGTTTTACATCTGATTGTCTTGAAGCTGTTTGTCTCCAGCATACATCCAAAAAGCTTAGGTGTGAACAAATTTAGCTTCCATCAGTGTTCTTGTTTAGCTAGACCATATACTATATTCTTGAATGATTTGTCAGTGCTTCAGGTATCCCATGTTCTGCTGACACTGACTGAGGTTCTGTTGATTCCAGGGTCAAAAATCTCTGGCATTGGATACAGCTATTGGAATGTGGCAACTGCTATTCGCTGAAAAGCATTGGCCATTGGTTGATCACTGGTGCCAATTCTTGCAGGTAGCTTTTAAATCCATATTTTGATTATTGGTTTTTCTAACGAGTGCCCTAAGGACACTGGTTAAAAGAAGTCTTTTCAAACAAAATATAGTTATAATATAAAACAGTTATTTTAGACAAAAATAAATAAATTAATATAAAAATGAGTTGGATGAGAAAAAATTAGAGATTTTGATAGAGTTGTATTTCGTTACAATCACTACCATCCCAAATGATAAGTCAGAATCTCCACTTTTGACTCATTTAATTTATTTTTAAATTTATTGATTTAATTATGTTTGAATTTTTATTTCTTAATCAGTATCCTTGGGGCACTCGTTAGAAAAACCGTTTGATTGTGATTTTGGCGGTACAAATATTGACTTGCATTTAAATTGTGGGAATGTAACTGTCATACTCTAATCCATCATAAAGGGAGTCCCACTGAATGTTACCTGTTAGGATATTTATATCGATTAGATAATATAATTCTGTTTAATATTTTTATTAAACATGTGTGAGTTTGTAGTTTGTTTTAGAACTGAAATTACTGTCTATTTGTCATCTGGTTGTAATTTGTTGCTCCAACACATAGGGGGACTGGGCTGCACCTACAAGCTTGTCTTACCCTCCAACACTAGAGCACCATTAGAGACAATCTCTCACTGATAAAAAAAATCTTATTCGCAGAGTAAAATTTATGCCATTGATCTTAAATCTTATTTTAGTGTTACTAACGTGTAAAGGGCTTTCAGAAAGAGAGAAGTGATACGACAAATTGGGTATCCACTTTGTATATGACCATTCCATTCCAGCAAGAGATTGTATTTGCTAGTTAGATGCAGTGATACATAATGTTACTGATTATCTAGGGATTTGCAATATATTCTATTGAGGAGAACACAGATGAATATCATAGAAGGTAACAAAAGTGATGCAGCGGAAAAGTTTAGGGCAACTAGATCTCAACAATTAGAGCTAGAATAGATAGTGATTGTGGTTGGAACAAGAAAATAATTAGGGTTTAAAGAAAACTTATGATTTAAAATCTAAATTAAAAATAAAAAGAATACATAATATTACATGATAGCAGCCTTATTTATACTGATTAGGATAAATACTAATCCTAGACTGAAAAGAAGTAATCTTAACCAAAATAAAAGACTTATTAAGAATCCTAAATAAAGATGGAAAATAAACTTAAAACAAACTGAAATAATAAAACTAAACAAATAAGGAAAACTAATCCAAAACCAAATTGAACTAGGAAAAACTTAAATTCTTTTTTCTGTTTTCTGGATGCTCTTGCATCATTCTTCCCGGGTCAGAAAAAAACTCGGCTCCGACGAGTAGACCTTGACATACTCCTCGTAGATGGCAGGATCTACTCGTTTTAGTTCTTCTTCAACAATCCAAGTGCTTTCACTTGCTGGTTTGCCAAGCCACTTTACCAAGAATCGTCTATACGGTATACGGGTTGCCTTGCGTAGACTTAACTTCTTTGATATCTAGCACATCTTCAATATCATCAGCATTTGCAACTGGCAGTTACTGAATTTGAGCTCAGATTGCAGATGTAGTACCATCAAAGCCATCAAAAGGATACAAGTCTGAAACATTAAATATTGGACTAATTTGTAACTCAAGTGGTAGCTCAACCAGGTAAGCATTTGAACTAATTTTTCGCAACACCTTACAAGGTCCATATTTCCTAGATATGAGCTTATGATAAGTACCCTTCGGAACTCGCTCACATCTCAAATGCACAAGCACCTGATCACCCTCCTCAAATTCCTACGGCAGTGTTGATTAGAAGCAAAAGAATATGCTGAATTGCTCTCTTTTAAAGCAGCCTTTACCTCTTCATGAATCTTCCGTATGTGATCAGCAAATGCTTCCCCTTCATCACTCACTCTAGCTTCTTGTGGTAAAGGTACCAAGTCAAGCACATGTTGAGGTTTCAACCCATAAGCAGCCTCAAAAGATGTCTTCTTTGTACTTCGATTGACAGAATTATTATAAGCAAATTCAGCTTGGGGTATGACTAAATCCCAAGTCTCTGTGTTGTTTCCAACAAGACACCTTAGTAAGTTACCCAAACTGCGGTTCACAACTTCCGTCTGACCATCTGTTTGCGGAATGGTAGGTACTTTAATATTTTAATTGTCCCAAATTTTTGTCATGAAGTTCTCCAAAAATGCCCCTTGAATTTCGCATCTCTATCAGCAACTATTGAAGTTGGAACTCCATGTAATCTCACGATGTCACGAAAGAATAATTCAGCAATATGAGTTGCATTGGAAGTTTTAAAACATGGAATGAAATGTGCCATTTTTGAAAAACGATCTACCACAACAAAGATAGAATCAAATCCTTTTGTTGTTTTTGGAAGTCCCAACACAAAATCCAT
>CATKHJ010177574.1:0-13327 GCA_949750685.1 Vernicia montana
GGGATTGTTAGATTACATTTCAAACAGAACTTATTTGAACGCTCATTCACTAACTTGACCTTCGTTCAGGCTCGCGATTTTAAATTCGTGCCGTCCATCCAAACAGTCATTTTTCCTCTTCAATCTCATTTTCTCTCAAATATCTCTCCACCAAACTCTCCCAAAACTCAAAATTGATCCTTCCTACTTCATTTTCTTCCAAATAATTCTCAAGATGCCTCGTACTAAGACGGTAGCCAACAAACCTTCTAGGAGGGACAAAGGAAAAAGCGCCATGGTTGATGAACGAGAACCTTCTCCACCTCAAATGGTTCAACCTCGACCAACAATATCATTTGGGCTTCATTTCTCCACTCTCGAACTCAAGAAACGCTTTGAAATGTTTCGTTGAAAACGAATTGTAAGTGGTCGTCCTTTTCATTTTGATGATTTGGAAACTTTGGGTTTAAAGGATGAGATTGTTCATTATTGCATAAACTTCTTTGGGTCAATGTGATTTTCTTTGATTAAGGAAGATATCTACTTGAATTTAGTTTACGAGTTTTTCACCACCTTGGTATGTGAAAAGAATGGGAATATGCAATTCATGATGAAAAATAAGACCCAAAAATTGACCGTTGCCAATATTGCAACTATTTTCGATTTACCAAATGATGGTCCAACTGTTTCTCCACCCAATTGGGATGCTTCAACTCTTTGGGAGTCATTAACCAGGATCACAAAATGGTACCACTATGGTAAAGCCATCCAACTCAAGAACATTGCCCTGAGGATTTTTCATCAGTTTTTGACCTTTTCTATTTTTGCCAAGGGAGATAGCAATGGCAATGTGACAAAACAAGAATTATTTTGTCTAGGGAGAGTAGAAGGGAAAGAAAATTTTGCCTGTGCTAGAGTCTTTGCAGATGCTTTTAAGCAAAACTCCCATAAGACTACTGGAAAGTTGGTTATAGGCATGTATATCACTGTTATTTCTAACCACTTTCAGTGTATTTCTCCTGAAGATGAGCAATATAGGGTTATCATCTCTTTCAAAGACTTTTTGGGTATGAATACCTTCAGGGAAATGGAGATTGCTATTAAGGATTCTCGAACGGGGGAATGGAAAAGGACTACTCCAGCTGATATTCGGAAAGGCAAACTAAGTATAGGAGCTAATGTTGATCAGGATGAGAGTGATGATGAGGCTAACATTAATGCCTATATGGCAGAAGAACCAGCAGAACCTGCATCTGGACACTAGGGAGATGATCCCCCAGTTCCTCCACCTCGAAAGCGTAGTAGACAGCTTGCCAGTGGTGTAGAGACCTCTCAGACTACTTCGGATGATATTCTTCATCAACTAATGGAGCGTCTCACCACTTTTAAGACAAATGTGTATACTAGGTTGGATGGTTTGGAGGCAAACCAACGGATTCTTCATTAGTCCGTTCAGGAAATTCGCCATCAGATCGCTCTTGGTGCCACCACTGAGGAGATATTCTCTGGCCCTATTCCCCCATCTCAGCCTCCTCCACCTCCTTCAGATGCTTAGTCTTTAGCTTTTATCATTCTCATTTTTATGCTTATGTTATTTTTTATGGCACATTTGTAGTTGAATACTTTGGTAATTATGACACTTTATTTTGGTACCTTAGTATTTGAAGTTATGCAAATTGATAGGGGGAGCTATGATCGTTATTTTATTTTGAATTTGCATTCTTTTTGCTTAATGACAAAAAGGGGGAGAAAAATATATTAAATGATGCTTGTGTTATTGAATGATGCGATGCTTGTGTTATTGAATGATGCTTGTGTTCCTAAAGTTAAACAATCCTTGATTCAATTTGTTTGTGTTCTTAAAGTAATTTCGTTTAAGTTTTGTCATTATCAAAAAGGGGGAGATTGTTGACCTATTATGTGTTTTGGTTTACAAAACTTAGTAAAATTGATGAAAATACTCTTTATATATTCATGTTATACTTATATATTCATCAAGAATTGTTTAACATTGATCAAAGCATGTAAAAAGCTATTTCAGGGTATGAACGCACGTTCAAGAAGATAAACGCACGTTCATATATGTGCATAAGAAGAACAAATCACACAGAGAGCTTTTGAACAAGCCTTCAAGGTTCTGAATGCACGTTCATGAACTTGAACGCACGTTCAAATAGATGAATGCATGTTCATCATGGAAAGTTCAAAAACTTCAAATTACATAGAGAGCTTTTGAACGAGCCTTTAAACTTTTGCACCGACGGTTCAAGAATGTGAACGTACGTTCAAGTTGCGCAGATTATTAAAAAAATAGTCGTTGGAAGTTGGAGGGAAGATCAAGAAAGTCAAATCAAAGTAGATTTCTTTTGGATCCGTGCCCAACAGTCATATTTAAACATTCCTATAAATACAAGAAGGTTCAAAAGAAGAGTAGAACTCTTGCCAAGTAAAAATCAATTGCTATTCACATCAAAAAGCTTTCTTAATCATTATACTCTACTTTTGAACACCAACACAGTCTTATTCTTATCCTTGTGTGTTCTTTAATCAAAGTTAGTGCATTTAATTGTAATCATTTCTCTAGTTTATATCATAGTCTTGTGAGACTCTAAACATAAGAATTATTATATCTTGAGTGAGTTGGGTGAAATCCCGTGAAATCTATTGTAAAGGGCGAAATCCCGAAGAACTAAGCTTGTAAAGCTTTGGGTGTAATCCCGGTTGATTAGTTAAACCCCAAATCGGTTTGATTTAGGAGAAGTGGACGTAGGAGAGGCAATTATGCTCCAAACCACTATAAATCTTGACTAAGCTTTCTCTAACTCTATTTCCTTTTGATATTTAATTAAAATTGTAACTTATTGCATATAGGTTGTTATTTGCAGTAGAATTTTTTTAATAATACTATTCACCCCGCCCCCCTCTAGGATTGCCATACTTGGGACAACAGAACGGCACCGTCCGAGCTGAAGGAACTAAAGGTACAACTATAGGATTTACTGGACAAAGGTTTCTTTCTACCCAATAGTTCACCATGGGGAGCCCCAGTATTGTTAGTCAAGAAGAAGGGTGGATCTTTTCGGCTGTGTATAGGCTATAAATAGTTAAACAAGGCAACAGTGAAGAATAAGTATCCTCTGCCTAGAATCGATGATCTGTTTGATCAATTACAAGGGGCAAGCCACTTTTCAAAGATCAATCTACAGTCTGGTTATCACCAACTCAAGATTAGAGGAGAGGACATTCATAGAACTGCATTCAGAGCACCAACTATATGCAAAATTTTCAAAGTGTGAGTTCTGGTTTGATTGCGTGTGTTTTCTAGGACACATAGTGAGCAAAGATGGAATTCAAGTAGATCCCAAGAAAGTGGAAGCAGTTGCCAATTGGCCACGTCCTACTACGGTCACTGAGATCCGAAGTTTCTTAGGATTGGCCGGGTATTATCGATGATTTGTGAAAGACTTTTCATGGATTGTTACACCATTGACAAGATTGATGAGGAAGCAGGTCAAGTATAATTGGGATGAAGCTTGTGAAGAAAGCTTTCAGAAGCTGAAGAATTGCTTGATATTGGCTCCAATTCTAGCATTACCCGAAGGAGAAGGGGTTTTTGCTATATATTGTGATGCGTCAAGGGTTGGATTGGGGTGTGTCTTGATGTAGAATGGAAAAGTCATCGCCTATGCATCTCGACAGCTCAAAATACATGAAGCTAACTATCCAACTCACGACTTGGAAATGGCAGCAGTTATTTTTGTTTTGAAGATTTGGAGACACTACTTGTATGGGGATAAATGTGAGGTTTATACAGACCATAAAAGTCTCCAGTATATCTTAAAACAAAAGGAATTGAATTTGAGACAAAGAAGATGGGTGGAGTTGTTGAAGGACTATGATTGTCAAATATTTTATCACCCTGGAAAAGCCAACGTAGTGGCTGATGCCTTGAGCAAGAAGTCTATGGGATGTCTTTCTCATATAGCAGTGCATAAGAGACATCTTGTGAAGGAATTGAAGGAGCTGTTTAATAAGGGTCTACAATTCGAAGTGAGTGGATCGCAAGTACTTATAGCCTACTTCAAAGTAGAATCGAGATTCCTCAAGGAGATTAAAGTCTCACAAGACAAGGATCCGCAACTATTAAAGATCAAAGATGAAGTAAGAAAGGGTCAAGCTCTAGAGTTCGATATCAAAGACGAAGTCCTCAGATGTAGAAATCGAATATATGTACCGAACGTAGAAGGATTGAGGGAGAGAATCTTGAAAGAAGCACATCAAACTCCCTATAGATTTCACCCAGGTGCTACGAAGATGTATCAAGATGTTAAAAGTTATTACTGGTTGCCAGGTTTAAAGAAGGATGTAGCGAATTTTGCAGCATCATGCCTCACTTGTTAGCAAGTGAAGATAGAGCATCAGAAACCATCAGGTTTGCTACAAGAGATCAAATTACCTGAATGGAAATGGGAGAGGATCGCCATGGATTTTGTAGTGGGACTGCAAAAGACCCCTAAAGGGTATAACTCAATTTGGGTCATCGTGGATCGACTAACAAAGTCAGCTCATTTCTTGCCAGTAAAGAAAACTTATACTACCGCACAGTATGCATAACTCTACATGGATCAAATCGTAAGACTACATGGAGTTCCAGTCTCAATCATTTCAGACAGAGTTACCCAGTTTACTTCGAGATTCTGGCAAAAGCTACAAGGAGCAATGGGCACTCAAGTAGATTTTAGTACTGCCTTCCATCTGCAAACAGATGGACAGTCTGAAAGAACAATCCAAACATTAGAAGATATGCTTAGAATGTGCATTATGGATTTTAGGGGTAGTTAGGACAAACACCTACCGTTAGTCAAATTTTCATACAATAACAACTATCATTCCTCCATAGGAATGGCCCCTTTCAAAGCCCTTCACGAGAGGAAATGTCGATCACCTGTGTGTTGGGTTGAAATGGGTGACCAACATATAGAAACGTTAGATTTGTTGAAAGAAACTATGGAAAAAGTACCATTGATCTATGAGAGATTGAATACTGTATTTAGTCGACATAAGAGCTATGTCGATCTAAAGAGGAAAGAGGTTCACTTCACAGTGGGAGATCACGTGTTCCTGAAAGTATCACCAATGAAGGGTGTAATGAGGTTCGAAAAGAAGGGAAAATTATCACCTCGTTATGTAAGGTCATTCAAAATTTTGAGCAAAGTGGGAGAAGTATCGTATAGATTGGCCTTACCACTGACATTGGAACATGTGCATCCAGTGTTTCATGTATCAATGTTAAGGAAGTATATTCCTAACCCCCCTAAGGCATTGAATTAAGTGAAGACCTTTCATATGAAGAAATTTTTGTCGCTGTTGTAGATCGACAAGTGAAGAAGTTGAGAAGCAAAGAGATTCTAATGGTGAAAATTCAATGGAGGAACCATGACATTGAAGATTGCACGTGGGAGAGTGAGAAGGATATGCGACAACAATATCCTTAATTATTCCAATAATCTTTGGTACGTTCACTAAATTTGAGAACAAATTTTTCTTTAAGAAAGGTAGAATGTAATACCCTAGACCCTAAATAATTTAATTTCCACAAGGGTGAACTAAATTAAATGCTATTGTGTTTAGAAAGTGAAATTCAATGTTATTACAGGTGAAATTTATTGTTGAATTTATGATTAAATTCCATTAGTATATGAATATGTATATGTGTGACAATTGATCAAGTGATGGGTTAGCCAACCCCTAAAGGTGGCCAACCATGGTGCCCTATTTGGTGGGAAAGTTGAGCTTCAAATTTGTCCTTTATGTGTTAAAAATGGGGTTAGAGAAAAGTGGGTCCCACTTTTCACTAACACCATTTTTATATTAGCTATTCTAATGTTCAATGAACTTAGACAACTTATATCATTCTATTTTCATTTGATTTCTAAATTAAAAAGGTAAATAGCAAAGCTTCTCTTGGAAGCTAATCACTTTTAGCCATTCATTATTCATGATTAAATCATAGCCACTCATTTCATTTTAGCAAATTATCAATTAGCTATCATCTTTTTTTCATTTCACTCAAGAACTATCAAGAAGCAAAAGCTTTCCTCTTTCTCTTTTTCATTTTCTCCTTTCTTCTTCTTTCTTTTTTCTTCATTTGATTAGAACCAAATCATCATCAAAAAGGAAGACTTCAAAGGTAACAACCTAAGATCCAATCTCTTTTCTTCATTTTAACAATGCTCTACTTGTTTGTGATTTGTTTCCTTTTTCTTCTTCTTCCTTTCTTTTGGGTTACCCAAATGGGCTTCTAAAAAGGGATCTTCTTTGAGAAAATGCATCTAGATAATGGTTTATAATCATGATCTAGGTGTATTGAGTGTGTGGAAATGATTTTCCAAAAAATGGGTTTCAAACTCTCTCATTTTTGTGATAATGGGTTTTTAAGATTCCTTGTTTGTTCTAAGTTTTGGTTGATAAAATGAGCTTAACTTTGTATACATGACATGTTTTAGAAGTAATTTAGCTTTTGGTATGAAATGGGTGTTTTCTTTTTAAGCTATTTGGGGGTTTTCTTGAAAAACCTACCCAGAATGGTGATACGGTCAAAGACATGCTCGTATTGTTGGGCGTATCAATGCTACTGGGCATTTTTCTATCTGATACGACCAATGGTATACCTGTAATGCTGGGCGTATCATTCATACTATGTGTTTTCTAATTGATACGGGCAGGGATACGAGCATATCCCTGGGCGTATCAATCCTATTGCTTATTTTTCCTTCTGATACGGGCAAGGGTACGCCTGTACCCTTAGGTGTACCATTTTATGCATGCTCAAATTCATCATGTTTCTATTTCAATTATTGGCATGCTATATGGACATATGTATATGATCAATATGGATTACAATTGAAAGGAAATTGGACATTGGTCTAAGGTCTATTCGACCCAATAACGAAAGTATGTACATCAATTATTGAATTATTGAATGTATTGATATGCGACGTCTTGTCGAGTAAGAGCGATAGTATGTGATTATATGATAAGTATAAATATAGAGGTATGGGAATTAAAATCTATCTTGGTTCTATAGATAAGTTGAGAATGATGATTTAAATTGTGATTAATTGGAATGGTTCTTGTAGAACCTAAAGATAAAGTAAAATAGGAACCGGACGATCATCATTTTTGCTTGTGCTAGTTAGGAGCAAAGGAGTCTTAAGATGAGTACATGATAATCAATATGTTATGGGCGTTATCACATTGTATAACCACTCATTCATCATATCAATTTGATTACTTGATTGAACTTATGTTCCATTGATATCTATTCATGAACCCAAATATGTTGAACTATCTATTGAGACCTTTGGTCTACATTACATCGATATAAAGATAGTATATTAAAACTTTTACTCTTTGATGAGTACCATAGTTCATTCGAATCCCTAATGCTTTCAATTATGGTAATGTGATAAATCATCTAAAGCATAAATCCCCATCTGATGTGGGGTATACATCAGTCATGTGCAATGGTAAACAAGGCCCGACGGATAGGGATAGTGTATCCACCTTAGCTGGGAAAGGTGGTCCTAGCCAGGAGACCTGATCAGTCTCTCACTTGAATCATTATGAGTGTACAAAGCATTATCTGACACTCGATCTACATGTGAATGGGAACATACCGTTCTCGAATATATATGTGATTTCTACTAAAATAAAGTAAATCAAACTTAATTGCTTAACCTTGAAGCCCCATTTATTGGTTTCATAGATGAATTCCATTGTGATGAATTCAATTATCTAATTGTTTATATGGCCTAAAAGCATTAAAGCTATTTTATTCTTATATTCTACATTGTACCTAGCCGGCATAACATGTTGATCTATTATGTATTCACTGAGATTTTTATCTCACTCTTTAGTGGTTTATTTTTTTTCAAGTGTTATAGAGGTTATGGCAAGGTAAAACTCAAGCTTCATCTCTTCGCTTGGGGGTTACTCTATTTGTTCTCTTTTGTTTATTTTGTTATATCATAATGAGTATGTATCTCCATGAGATTGGTCTAGAGTTCCATGGTCATTGTGGTATTATAGTATTAGATTATTGAATTCTGTAATTTCATTTGGGATTGTAATAGTTATTCTTTATACTACATTTGTTAATATATCATAATTGTAATCGATGGTATATTTGGTACATATTATCAAGTATAATAGATGGTTATGAATGGATGATTTTAAAGTTGATTTGGTATTGTGTTTCAGGTTCTGATCTTGGTATTGTTAATTGTATGATTAGTTATAGATTGGTATTGGGTTTTACGGGTTTTTGGTGGCCTTACGCCTACCCATGCCCCAGGACCGTCGCGGCTCGAAAGCCGGGTCATGACACTAACTCCTACACTTCTAGATCTATACTTAGCATACAATCACTATTAATCAACAAGACATAACATACCAGTACAATCAACAATTCAATGATTGATACACATACTTTCACTATTGGGGCCAATTAGGCCTTGGACCAATGTCCAATTCCCTTTCATTTATAACTCACATTGATCATATACATATGTAAATTTAGCATGCCAATTATTGAAATAGAAAGATGTTGAAGTTGGTCATACATAAATGATACGCCCAGAGGTTTGGGCGTATCACTGCCCGTATCATAAGGAAATCATCCAGTATAATTGATACGCCCAGGGATACGGCTGTATCCCTACCCGTATCACAAAGAATTCATCCAGTATAATTGATACACCCAGGGATACGGCTGTATCCCTACCCGTATCACAAATAATTCATCCAGTATAATTGATACACCCAGGGATACGGCTGTATCCCTGCCCGTATCACAAAGAATTCATCCAGTATAATTGATACGCCCAGTAAAACGGGCGTACCTCTGCCCATATCACAAATCTGGGTGGATTTTTAGATAAAATCCTCAAATGGCTAGAGAAGGAAATCTCACAACTTTAAACCAAAACCAAACCAATTTCTTTATCGTGCAAATGACTCATAACTTAACTCATATTACCAATCAACACATAGAACAATCAAAGGATTTTTAAAACCCATTCATTGGTCAAACCCATCATCATAAAAATGAGAAAGTTTGAAACCCTTTTTAGTAAATCATTTCCACATACTCAACACTTCTAAATCATGTTTACAAATCATCATCTAATGAAATTTTCTCAAAGAAATTCCTTTTCTAGAAACCCATTTGGGTAAACTAAAAGAAAGGAAGAAGAAGAACTCTCAAGGCAAACAAGCATATAATACATGATCTAAATGAAGAAAATGACTTAGATGATTACCTTTGAAGCTTTTCCTTTGATGGTGATTTACTCTAGTCAAATGAAGAAAAGAAAGAAGAAAAGAGGAAGAAGAAGAAAATAGCTCTTGTTCTTGATAGCTTTTGTGAAATGAGAAAAGATGATAGTCAATTGGTGATTAATTTAGAATGAAATGGATGGCTATGATTAGATCATGGGAAATGAATGGCTAGAATTGTATAGCTTCCAAGAGAAGCTCTGCAATTTTCCATTTAATTTTAATTCAAGTGAAATAAGATGATGTATATTGACTAGGTTCATTGAACCTTGAAATTAGCAAATATATAAAAATATGGTGTTAGTGAAAAATGGGACCCACTTTCTACTAACCCATTTCTAACACAATACAAATCAAATTGGTTCACACTTCCCACCATTTTGAGCACCATGGCCGGCCACCCTTGTGGTTTGGCTAGCCTAACACTTGCTTATATGCTTCACATAATTACACATATTCATATTCATATACTTATGGAATTTAACAATAAATTCAACACTCTATTTCACATGCAATGATATTGAGTTTAAACTTTCTAAGCACATTATCATTCAATCTAATTCTTCTTTAAATAAATTCAATCATTTAAGGTCTAGGGTATTACAATTGGCAATGTCATCATCTTCTTCATCACTTGAGGAGTCATCACCCCAAGTAGCCTTGAAACCCTTTTTCTTTTCCTTGTGCCATTGCTTTTTCTTCTTGAGCTTAGGACAATCCGGTTTTATATGGCCTTGCTTTCCATAATCGTAGTATGTCACTTCATTCTTCTTCTCCTTGTTGGAATTGAAGTTGTAAGAGGACTTCTTAAATGGTCTCTTATCTTTCTTTTTGATTATCTCCTTCATTCTCTTTATTATTATTGTTAACTCCTCATCTTCAACATTGCTCTCATCGGACTCACTAGATTGACTCTCACTATCATCATCCTTTTATGTGGAGCTTTTGAAGGAAAGTGTCTTCTTCCTCTCACCTTGGACTTCTTCCTTTTCCAAAGTCATCTCATGAGTGAGAAGTTTTCCAATGAGGACATCCATAGGTAGCTTGTCAAGATCATGAGCTTCTTCAATTGAAGATACCTTAGATTCAAAGTTCATCTTTGGAAGAGCTCTAAGAATTTTGTTCTTGATGTCTTTCAAAGAGTAACTGTTCCCAAACTTCTTCAAGCTTGTTAAGATTTCAAGGAATTAATTGGTCATATCAGTCACATTCTCATTAGGCTTGATCTTAAAGAGCTTATATTCATGAACAAGCATTTGAATCTTCTTTGACTTCACTTGCTTGGAGCCTTCATGGTAGTTCTCTAATGTTTTCCAAATGCTATAAGCACTTGTACATTGTTGAATTCTTCCACACTCTTCTCTTGATAAGGCACTAAAAAGAATAGCCATAGCTCTTTTATTCTTCCTATTTTCCTTTCTTTGAGCTTCTACCCACTATTTTTTTAGAATCATCTCTTTTACACCTTCAATCACCTTTGATGGAGGCTTCCACTCTTCAAGAAAACTATCCCATATATCTATGAGATCACTATCAAGGTAGACCTCTATTTTATGCTTCCAATAAGCATAATCGGTGCCATCAAAGTGTGGTTTGAGATGATTGCTCCCTTTATTGGTCATTTTGATCTTTTCTCACAAGTTGAAACTTGTAAAAATGAGACTAATACTCTGATACCACTTGTTGCCCAATATGCACCAAAAAGGGGGGTTGAATAGGTGGGTAATTAAAAATAAAAGAAAATGAAGATTAAGAGTAAGGTAAGCAGTGAAAGAACACAAAAACTTTATAATGGTTCGGATTATAATCAATCCTACATCCACTCTCTAATCACCAATTGGGTATTTCACTATAAATGGAGTTTTACCAAGTTCACTCCCAACTTAGTGTTTTGGCTCACAACAAACCATACAAGTGTTTTCCCAAGGCTCACACTCAAAACCCACAAGCGTTTTCACTAGGCTCACACTCAAACCTCACAAGTGTTTCAACAAGGCTCACACTCAAACCTAAACAAGAGTTTTACTAAGGCTCACTCCCTAACCTATCAAGTGCTTAAGGCTAACACCTAACCCGTGAGCAATAAAAGCTTTTACAATAAACACAAAATGTGTTAAATGAAGTTTAAGACTTAAGAAATTAAAATACAAGAGTTTGGCCACTTAGAGAAGTTGTTGGTTATTATTGAAGGCCTTCGGAGGGAGTATTTATAGCCTCTCAACACCAAAAGGCCGTTACAAATGGTGCTTGGCCAAATCTCTCTCTAACAGTTAGAAAATCTTCGGTAATTGCACTATTAGAGTTGAATCGCAGTCATGAAGCCTTAATTTCATTCGCGATGTCCTTTTTACGGTTGCTACTGATGAATTGCGGTCGCTATCTTCATATATCTTAATGGCTAGTGACACGTGGCATATCTTCATTGCTTGATTCAATATGACCGTTAGGATGACTATCTGCCTTATGAATGTCGCGGTCGCTATTGCTCAGTTGCTGTCTCGATATCTCTTTTGCATTCAGTGTTGCAGTCGTGACTGTGACTGCGAACCTCTCTGGACCTCAAAACAATTTAGGCTTTATGACTTGAATTATTTTCCAGTCGCGACTGAGCATATCGCTGTTGCGACTGGCATGTTACGGGTGAGACTTCCTAGTTGCAAGCGCGACTTAGGAGTTCAACATAAAATTTGAGAGTTTTCTAAATTCTTGATTTCCAAGTGTTTCTAAGGCATTTTATTTGTAAAAATACACTTAGATAAAACATAAGTACAATTCAATTTGATTCTCAAGATCAAAATTGAGATTGACTAAATTGGACACCCAATTTAGGTCAACAGTGACAGTAGAGATATTTTTTATTTTCCAAATATTAAATTAATAAATTTTTTTTATGTAAAATTTAAAATATAGAATAATATTAAATAATATTAAAATTAAAAAAAAATTGTAATACCCTAGGCTATTACTAGTTGCATGTTCCAAGATGTTTCTTCACAAGTAGAATTCCAAAAACCAATTTAATCCTAATATATTATGTTTGTAAATTGAAATCTCAATGAAAAGAATCTGAAAAACTGATGCAAAATCCGCCTCCTAAGTTAAAACCTCTAACTCCTCTCTCCATGTCCCTCAAAATATTGTCAGATCTGATTTTATAGCGCTGGAACATTACTGTCACACGGATGGCCCCACGGCTGGGGTTGTAGTCGTGGCAACATCTCTAAGGTGAGAACGTAACTTCCCACGGGTGAAATCTTAGTCGTGCCTCCACCCGTGGGATGCTACTAGAGGAATCTCTAATTTATTCTTATCCCAAAGGTGAAATCTCAGTTATGCCTCCACCCGTGGGAGGCTACTGGACTTCTGCGAAATTGCTCCTTAAGCCACGGGTGAAATCTCAGTCATAGCTCAACCTGTGTGGCAAGGCTTCTTTTCAATTCTTTGCCCAAAAATCTTCAATTTCTTCGACAAATCAATAAACTAACACAACTAAAAGAAAAAACATCAAAACATCACAATAAAGTATGAAATAAACAATAAACTATCAAAATTAAACAATAAAAAATAGGATAAAAATATGACAAAACAACTACCCCACACTTAGAAATTTGCTTGTCCTCAAGCAATAATATAGGCATAAAATAGGAACTCAATAATCATCAAGCAGTCCAAGTACTCAAATCACAACACCTTTAGCCAAAACAATTCAAATGAATACACAAGTTTCCTGTTTTAAACGAATTAGCTACCACCAAACAAAGCTGACATGATAGTCACACACTCAACTAAGTGTTTCTCTCGAGTTGCATAAAATGATCGCTCAAAACCAAAGTTGAAGGACAACTACCATAAACTTACTTATTAATCTAATCTCCACCACTAATTTAAATCAAAAGGTCTTTCAATTGGTTGTAATGGGGCTAGGGTAATGGTAGGAAAAGGAGAAA
Source organism: Vernicia montana (assembly GCA_949750685.1). Taxonomy (NCBI): domain Eukaryota; kingdom Viridiplantae; phylum Streptophyta; class Magnoliopsida; order Malpighiales; family Euphorbiaceae; genus Vernicia; species Vernicia montana. The sequence goes on from CATKHJ010177574.1 coordinate 13,266, forward strand.
AATAGATTTATCCATTGAGTTTTAGAGCATTCAAAGACCAAGAAACAAAATAATAAACTCAA
>CATKHJ010177606.1:0-16704 GCA_949750685.1 Vernicia montana
AATTTGTTATTTAATAATATTAAATTAAATAAAAATTTAATTAAATTTTACATATTATAAAAATCGATGTTTTTATTTATGATATGTGAATTTTGGACTATTTATTATATATTTTTATTATCCATTTTTTATTTTGTATTTAAATTTAAAATTGAAATAATATTTGATTATAAGATGAAAAAAATATAAATGTAGGACATAAATGAAAATTTTTCCATATGTTTAGTAAATACAATAATTATTAGATTTTTTTTTATAAAAAAAAAAAAAAGTAAAATGCAGTTGCACAGTGCTACGCCAAAATTGGCGTGGCACTGTGCTGGAGCTGTGAAATGGCGCAAAATTAGGCGTGGATTGGAGCAAAAATTTTGCTTCAAAGTGGCGCTCCAACCCAGGTTGGAGATGCCCTTAAGGGCAAATGTGGCCTTTCAGTACCTGTTATGGTGGTTTAAAGCTATGGACTCATCATAAATCTTTGGTGCTTGTGAACTTTTAAAAGTTTAGAATTTTTGATTTGTCAATAAAAAATTTAAAAATATATTAAAAGTATAAAAGTCACTTTAATAAAAAAAAATTTAAAAACTCAATAGCTAAGGGTAAAAATTTTAAGTCAAATATTTTAACTTATCATTTTAAATAATTTTTAATTTAATCGAAAATTTTAAATTGAAATTATTTTATATTATCAAACAATCTAAAAACTAATAAGTATTAAAAATATTAAATTTAATAATAAGTTGGATTATTAAAACCATAATTTTTTTTATTAAAATTATAATCTTAAGAATTAGGAGGTAATTTGTATTATTGTGTAGATATAATGTTAGAAAATTAGGATTCTTTTTTCCAAAGAAAAGTGTATAATGATTTGATTTTAAATTTTTATATCATGAGTCATGAGATAAAAACGTGATTTTTTTTTTTTTTTTTTTGAGATGGAGAGAAAAAAAAAACTGATTTTAAGACAATAAAAACCACATACAATTATTGGATGATTAAAAGAGGGAAAACTATAATGATTTTAAACTAAATTCCTATATTATTAGATAAAAATATAAATTTAACACATAAAAATAATACAAAGTTGTTCTATAAGTTATTATATACTCTCCAATGGATAGAATTCATTATAAATCCCATTGATTATCTATCAATATATAATAATAATTCATATATTGTGATTTGTGATTTTTGTTATAATATATATTTTTATAAAATAAATATTGAATCATTAGATAGTTAAAAAAAGAATTATAATGATTAAAATTTTGAATTTCTATATTATTAAATAATAATGTGAATTTGGCATGATAAAAAATTACACATAATTGATACATGAATTACTGTATATAGTCAAATTGATAAAATTCATCCGTTGTAACATATGATATTTATTACTTTCTCTGTTCTAAAATATTTATCGTTTAAGGTTTCAATACATAAATTAAAAAAAAAATTATTAAATTATTACAATTTTAAGGTAAAAAAATTAAAATATATATATTTTTTAATTTTGATGTTGAGAAAAAAAAATTAATATAAATGTTTAGTATAGAAATAAAAAAGGGTAAATTTTAAAAAATAATAAATATTTTTTTAAAATTTTAAAAGTAACACATATTTAAAAAAAAAAAAATTCTCTTAAACAATAAATATTTTAGAATGGAGGAATTATGATATATATATTTGTTAATAAAAAACACTCAAATATCATATTATTAAAAAGATAACTATAGATATTTGAATCCGAATTCCTATATTAATTTATTAGAAAACATTTTGGATTTGGCATGATTAAAAAAGTTCGTACATGAATTACTGTGCTTTGTCAAACTGATAGAATTTATTGTGGATCCCACTAATTACTAATCTATCAATGCACAATAATTCATACATTGTGACGTGTATTTTCTGTTTTTTTTTTTTTCCAAATAAGAAATATACTAGTATTAATTATGGCAAAAGTCCAAATGATTACAAGTAAACAACATAACCATGGGTTAACCAACTAAAAATATCATAACTGAATCAGGAGTCCAGAAATAACCTACCCATTACAAGGAGAACACACGACCCAACACAACCCAAAGGTTGGAAAATAGAAAATTATACATGTATCCCTCCTCCTTCCTACCCTCAACTTCTCCAGTCACTATTGATGTCGGCGCTCGAGCGAATAAGCAGGAAGAAAGATTCAAAAAAAAAAATGGGACTGTGCCGTTGAATCAATCTCAAAAAAACTTATAAATTGAAGCTTTGTCTCATGGCCATCACTGTCAAAACCACTTAAGGCAGTTAGATCTGAGCGGAAACCACAATCCCTTCTTCAAACACTCGATTTTCTGTTATGATATATATTTTCATGAAGTAAATATTCAATAATTAAATTGTTAAAAAAAGAACTATAATGATTTGAAAATTCCTATATCATTAGATCAGAATATGAATTTGGTACAATAATAAACAGAGTTGACCATTTCAAAAAAAAAAAAAAAAAAAAACCACAGTTGACATATGAATTATTGATAATTCATGCATTATGATGTGTGATTTCTATGAAGATATATATATATTTATAAAAAAAAATACTCAAATCATTAAACTGTTAATAAAAGAATTATAATGATTTAAATTCGAACTCCTGTATTATTAGATAGGAATATGAAATTGACATGACAAAAACCACACTTTCTTATTTTAAGTATTGAAGAAGAACCTTTCAAAACAAAAAAAAAAAAGTACTGAAGAAGAAGGGATTCCAACATCTATTGACACAATTTTACAGCATTGAAATCTTTTCAGAGTTATACGATCACAAGTTGAACCTTCATTGAAGCTAAATTTACCCCCAATAAATAAATGAAAATTCATATTAGATGGCATCATAACTTAGGTGAAATATCTATAAAATAGGAAAGAAATAACCTTCCACCTAAAAATAAAACCTTGATGAAATTGGAAAAATATTTGTAGTCACTAAAACCTTTACCATTCAAAAACAATAGTGAAGGAGCATAGAGTTAAGAAAGAATACACAAATCTAAGTGGTTGTAATGGTTTCTACATATAAATTCCATTGGAGAGATTTAACAGTTGCACAAAATTATAACTACTGGGCAATCTGTCATAATCTAATGTGATTACTCTGGAAATATACAGAAACATGAACAATGTAAAGGGAGATTACATGAAATCTCCTTTTTAACTCCAAGATGTGTCATTGGACATTTACATTTGATTATAGGATCCATATCAGTGTAATATGCAAAGAGGTATCATCTTGTACAGAGATAAAAGCAATCTTCTTAGGATGGACACTTGCTCTCCAGCAATTCTGCAATCCATGAAAAGTTCCCAAAAAATTGCTCTACCTTGCACAACAGTAGCACTTAGTGCAACAGGAAGATAATATTAATCAGAAGACCAGTTAGGATTGCTGATGATTAGAAGAACACCCTCCTACAGAAATCTCCATTGCCATAAAGCTACATTTACCAAGCCAAAACCTAGGATTGTGGATTGCAAAAAAACTCCCATGCGAAAGTTCCTGTAATTGATTTCCACAAACAAATCTAGTGGCCATCATTGTCAATTATTCTTTTCAATTAAGAACCAATAACAAGACAGTGATGCAAAAGATCAATCAAACTAGATGATGATGCTAACTGAAAATTATAGCGCATGAACTACAATACAGTTTTTGATAACTCACTTGTTCTGCAGTAGAAGGATAGTTTATCATCGTAATGATTCATAACTTTTTCAAGACATACATTCCATCTCTTAGTTCTAACTTCTCTTCAGAAACTAAACCTGATAAAAAGCTTTGCAGCTGCTGCAGTGACTTGTCATAAGGAGGATCAGCTACACAAAACATCTGGAGCAGTGTTTTTGTTGTGTATATTAGTAGACTAGAGAGAAATAAGTACCTAAAAACAAAAATCGTGGGACTTGTTTTGTAAAACCATTCTCACCTTGAGAGTGTTATGAATACGATCCAATGCCATGCTGCCAAAATTTGTGAGCATCCCCATTATAAATTTCTGCAAGAAGCCAAATGTCCTTTAGAAAGGTAAATGGAGAACATAAGACTTCAAAAGTCTTGCCACAACTCCACATGCACTAGAGTGTCCATACGTTCATTTATGTTCTGATATTTCCTGCTTGACCAATGTGTTATCTGGTAGTTGCCCCATAGCTACCCCAACCCATTTTGCCCCTCAACAGGGAAAATAAAGTCAAACCTAATACAGTTCTTTAAATTGTCCAGAATTAACATTTACTTTAGCATTTATCTTTAAGGCAACAGATAGCCTGGAAGGAGAACAACTAAATCAAATTCAAGTCTCACTTAAAACACAAATATCAAGGAGGCCAGTTGAAGAACTTCTAATTCTAAGACAACACAAGAAATCAGAGATTATATGACAGTGGCTTTTGGTGAGAGGGAAAGTAGCCATTTGCCCAATCGTAGGCAGAAAAGAAACCCCGGAACCCAACCCACTCCCTGCAGATGAAGAGTTTATTCTTGACACCAACCTCTTTGAAGGCTGAGTCTACCAAAAACAATACATCTTATCATAAACACAATGGACTAGTTTCAAACAATACTCCAACCATCGATTAATAAATAACAACAATTATCCAAAAAATTTCACATCGTGTCACATACCTCATACACGGTCATTTCCTTGCGTATTTGGTCCTCGATAGAGGTTACAGATCTCTCTCCCTCCTCATCACCAACTAGCAGTTCCTCACAACTCCCACAGTTACCACCATTCTTACTGGCATCAACCATGCCTTCCACTAGGGTAAATACATGATCATTAGCATCTGTGCCAGGTGATTCTGCAAGAATTCCCTGGATACAGAAAGAGAGGTGAAAACAATCATTTACCTCCTAAAATTTAGTCCTTGTAATTTTGACATCCACCAATGTACACATTTAAATCACAAAGAACACTTTTAGTCAAAAGTTACCAAGAAAAAGACAAGTTAACTTCACAATAAAATAGCAACTCATATGATTCAAATCTCAAAATGATCAACACAATAAAAGCAGAATACTACAAATTGACTCTTCAATGAGACATGAGTTAAATAACTACAGAAAGGAAAAACTTGCTAAATGGTAAGACCAACAATATCTTGCAATGCCTATAACAAAGGCTTTTACTTTGCGCAGTTATTAATGCATTTTGTGTTTAGTTAAACTATGAGCCAGGGGTTTCTATCAATCTTAAAAAGTGAATGTAAGAAAGATACAGAGTAATCAAAAATCAAAATAAAGGAGATTTTCTAGGCTACCTTGCTTATCCAAAAATTTATCCTCCGATTGAGTACATCCACCGGTACCCCAATGGCAGCTGCAAGCTTACTAGAGGTCCAACTAAAGTCGAAAATAAAACACTGTTAAACAATGAATGCATAACATGTGAAATAATTCTTAAGGCTACCTTGTTTCATCTTGAAAATGCATGATAATTGCAGCATGTATAGGGGTCACAGTTAACTGCATTGCTCTATCTTCAAATTGCAACTCCAACTAAAACAGAGCAACCATGATCGGTGTAAATATATTTAGAGCAATGCAAAATAGAAAGAGAAAACTGGATGTAAGATTTTGAAGCATCTAACCTTGACTGTGCCGAGATTTTTCTTCCAAAGTAATTTTCGAGGAGTCTTGATTTCATGAAACCTATTGGCATAATCAGTGAGCAGGTTTTCAACAGTCTCAGGTACATTAAGTTCCTCTTCCTGAGATTAAGTATAACAAGATTTAAGCCTTTGTAAATTGAAGCTTCCATGAGAGAATGGTCTTGACAGGGGGGGCATATGCAGTACAAAAACAAAAAATATGGCATGTGGCCCATGACCGTCTTACCATTTCTATGGTCATTACTTTATATGCACACTGAAAGTAGTTTTTGATACATCGTCATAAGGGAACATGGGACTAAAAAGGCAAGAGCAAATTATGTACATTGACTGAAGCTAAAAACAAGAAGAGTTCAACCTGTTGTTAATGCAATTGAAACAATGAAAAAAGTTCAACATGTTTGCACGAAATAATGCAGTACAGATTACTGAGGAGTATTTTGTTGCTTGAAGCTGCTGCTGAAATCTAAAAGCAACCAGATCATTGTTATATACTTCTTCCTGACACCTATAATTAAATTTAATGTGGAAACCACAACATACAACCTTGCTTATAACAATGCCTTGCACCAATAATGGATGATGTACAAATAAGCCCTCTGATCCTAGGTATCCCGTAATAAGATGTTTTGATACATCAGTATTAATTTCCAATATCCAATACCCCTTCTCTAGTTCTCAAAATTTTGAAAATGGTTATCAATAAGAAACTAGCAACAAAAACAATAACTCATAGCATTAAGAATAAAGTTGTGCTTATACCTGGATTGGAGGCCAAAAATTTGAAGATATAATTGTGGCATCAAGAATATCCAGAGACATTCCCATTTCCTGCTGCTTTGGACCTAAAGATCCATTCAACAAAGGGAAAATTGTGAACACAAATAAAATGGTGATTGACCACGTGCAAGCAATCAAAGAGCTGTAACTGGGCTAAAATTTTGAAAATGCCAGGATTACCTGTTTGCGATGGCTCTATCGTTGCTTTGATATTGTGGTTTGTTCTCTTGGAATCAATCAGATCATTAAGCATAATTTCACACTTCTGCATGCTGCTCTCTCCAAAATGTATCTGGAAAATGACGGGCCAAAAGAATGAATGTTAAAGGTGGACTATTGAACATGATGAAACATGAAAAGAAGACTTCCTCGCACAACAAAACCAATCAAAGGAACAAAGACCAACTAGTACAAGACCACCTACCTTGAGAAGTTCTAGGGTACGTATCTCTGAATCAATGTCATAATCAGATTTGTTGAGAAGCTTTTCAGCAAGCATCACACGATATTCATTAACAAGTTGGTCTTTTGAACCAATTATGCCGACAATCATCCCCAGTATGTCAACCTTCCTTTGATTTCTGCTGCCCTTTGATGGATCAGCCTCTACAGGATCAGGCTCCCACCTGAAAGGGAAAAAGTCCAGCAAAGCAACATGTAAACTCTTGTAATAAAGTAAGGTGGAGGAAGCACTATGTATCAGCAAACTTCAGCCATAAATTACATTTCAGACATGAATTACAATTTACACATACCGTACAGCATTGATCCATGCTTGCTTGTCATCAGTGTGGAAATCATCATCAACACCAGCATTTTCTTGACTTTCCTCATCCCTATTTAATTCTTCAAGAAGGCTGTCCCCAGTAATTCCAGATCCATTTGGGTTCCCCCCAGTCCCATCTGTAAGCATGGTTACAATGCATTTTATGGTGTCTTTCCTGCCCCTTAAATAGTCTCTTATTGGTTCACCAACTGCTTCAAGAAAGACACCAGCTGAATCAATTGTACGCAAAGCTTTAATAGTTGAAACATATTGATGCAGTATGTCATTAGTTGAGGCGCCGGCAGTGAGCAAGCGATATCTCAGTGCAGAAATGAAAGACTCAACCAGCTTAGAATGTTGTCCAGTATATTCAAGGCACTGTTTCAAGTCCTCAATTGCAGGGGAGCTGCAGTGTTTGTAAAATAATTAGGGAGCAACAAGGAAGTTCCCTATAATTCCAGTTATGCAAAGAACTCATTGTGCTGCATAGAAAGAGGATGAATGATTTGTTTCCATATAATCAAAACTACATCCAGGTTTTAGAAGAAAAATCCATACAACATATACATAAAATGTATTGATATGGCATTCAGTATCTGTTTTCTAAATTAAAGTACATAAAATCATTCCACAAATTCAAAACCACCTTTTTCCAATAAACGCTCCCAGTTCAATAAGCAGCAAAGAACCAGTGACATGAATATTCACCCTTTTACCAATAGACTCATTGCCAATGTCTGTGCACAATAAGAGAAGAGGAGAAGTAGGGGATGCATCTAAAACAAGCATACTTTACTTGATCTCTCTGCTTCTAAATATAATTCACATGCAACTTGGTGAAACGTTAAAAAAGAAAACTCTCTTGCATAAGCTACATGACAAGTATTAGTCCATAATGTAAAATAATTTTACACCTGTCAAACATGCTACTTTTATTTCACAACTGAAATCTGAAGGTCAGGAAAAAGTTAAGATGCAATTATGCAAAACATTTACCTGTCAGGGTAGTCCACAATAATCTCAAATAGTTTGGCAATTCTCAAATCTTGCAATGTTTCATATGCAAAATACTCTAGCCGCAACTTCCATCTAATAAGTCCTTCAGAAGGAGTGTTGATTCCAGGATGGCTTGATGATGGATGAGAAGCCAAAGGTGATTTGAGACCAGGTGAAGGTCTATCACAGCCAACAGAATCACCAAGATAAGCAAGAAGTGCATCCAAGAATTGGAGAGGCACAGCCTGTAGAATATACCTCCAAGGAATCATCCACGAGTAACACAAGAAGATAGACCCAACTTTAGACATAGAAGGTAGCATGAAGAGAACTAAACAATTTGAACCAATGCCAGCATTGACGTGAAGGCACTTGGTAAGTTTGCAGGATACAAATGCTCATAGAGAGAACATCCAATTTTGCACATAAATACAAAGACTATTGGAATTTACAATAGGTCCTCTATGTTAATAATACCCACACAAGAACAATGACCATAACATAATAATACAGTTAGACCTTGATTGATAGTACAAAACTACAAATATTCAATCAATAAAATCATATTTGTAACAGTACCATAACAAAAGATTAAGCATCTTGTCTATGATATCCTATAGGAACAATGCCAGGCAATCATGCATTAAATGGTAAACGAGAACAATTACACTAAAGCCATGAATGTAAAGCGCCAACGATAGTTTGCCATTTTAATGCACTATGTGGATGATATTGCTAAAAGATAAACCATAATTGTATAGGCTGAAAGGAATATAAATAAAAATAAGCACAGAAAGGAACCTGTATCCACTCTTTAATGGATTCCAAAACAGAAGCCCTGTAATCATCACCAGCCAGATCATGCACTTTAGCCTGCCATCAAAAAAGGAAATTTACTGTGTTACGGCTAAAGGTGAAATACCGTGTATATTCAAGAAAAATGCTATGTAACAGCCTGAAATAAATTACATCCATGCATGCATATATACAAGGACAGTGTGTGCGTTTCTGATATACAATAAAGTAAATAATTGTATTCTTGTATGTATATCAAATCTAAAAAAGTCTTTATAAGTTGCCAGCACAACAGCGGTAATGAAACAAAGAACCCAAGTAGCATAAAACGTAAACAACCTATGCAAAAGTGGGAAACAAAAAGCTGAGAAAATGTTAAAAAATTTAATATTTGTAATGGCATAAATATTTCAGTACTTTTTTTTTTTGCTTAAAAAAAAGGTCATCTAAATAGCTATATGGTCAATCAACTATAAGAATAATAAAAAAAAATTGAACATAATTTTTATAAATCATGATAATACATCCACATAAAAATTAAGTTAGACATCCAACAAATAATATGTTTCAATATCTGTTGTCCCTTTTTTTAGGGGAAAAAAATCTTTGAACCCATATCCTTTCCAAAATATAATCTAATCGCCACATGAAAATTCTAAAATTTTTCAAAAGAGTTCTCATGATGGAAAAATTCTTTTTAACATTTCCAAGACATTTTTGCATCTGAAACATGTCCAATGTCAAAATACAAACCCTGTAGAGGTCTGTGCTTCGTAGCAGCCAGAGAACCATGCATAATATAATTAATTACACAATCACCTTCAGAAGCAAAAAGATGGCAGAAGCATATGCATCTTCTGTCATAGATTTAAATCCAAGGCTTCTGAGATCTCGAACAACCTTCCCGATGTTCTTCACCAACTTGTTGTTCTCTGTGAATTTACCTTGGAGATAGCATTCATCAATATCCATTTCACCATTTCTACAAGAGAGTTTGCTTTTTTCATCTAAATCCATGTCATCTTTATCTTGAGAATCAACATCATCATTAACCTCTCCATCCATAATTGTACTCAGCTCCTCCAGCCTTCCCTTAAAATACCAGTGTAGTATTTCTAAGAACATCGTAAGGCAGGGAAAAAAAGGTAGCTATTAAACTTACTATCAAGATATGCTTAGGCAAGAAATGCTAATAACAAAAAACAACTAGCTCCAATATCCATTTTTAAAACTGAGCCAAAACAAAAACATAAAACATATTTAAAACGTAACCATCATTTGAAGCGGACAAGCATACCAGGAAAATTTCGAGGAAGGCTGGCCATAATAACTGAAGATACCATTAACTGATACCTCGAAAAGAAGTATGCTTTTTCAGCATCTGAATTATGTTTGCCCTCAGATAAGGCATGAACTAAAACTAACAAGCATTTCTCCTGATACTGTTTTTCCAAGGATATCTCCTCAAGAGCTCTACACAATAGTTGTTGCAGTTCACAGTCAAAAGCCTGCAGTTTTTTTTTTTTTTTTTTTTTAATTACCATTTCAAAACATCAGTATACTATCAGAACAAACCCCAACCTGGAGAATTTGACATGCTTACATACAGGAGTTTTATTCTTCTCCAGAGCTGCTACATTGCTATAACCATCAAAATGCTGCCAAAATTTTGAAGTGCCATTTTTCTCAAATGCTTCCTGTTACAAAAATGAATGAACAAAATTATGTGAAGTTCTGAGATTAAGAATTGATCAATGATATTAAAATTTGAATCCTTCACTAAATTCAAGAGCTACACAAACCCATTTTTTGAATTCACTTGCCAGAGTGATAAATACCCAAACTAACAATTCAAAGTTAAAAAAAAAAAAAAATTGACTAATACCTCTAATGACTTGAGGAAATGATCGCGAACTAGAGAATCAAGGTCGTGCTTGCAGAGTGAGTGCACAAGAGACACGAACTCCGGTGCCATAGAGAGATCGCCGGCGCCATTGAGAAGAGCTGCAGTGGCGGCACAGAATCCATTATAGCCCTCTAGAATTTCATAGATCGAGTCATTGCTTAGTGTATCCAAAATCCCTAAATTACTTACTGAAGGAATTGATTCTTCCATTTCTTGAAGGGGCACGCCCTCACAAAACCCTAGAGAGAGAGAGAGAGAGAGCGCTTAGCAGCAGTGAAGGCGTCAAAGGGAGGGAAAACAAAATTGGGGCTTTTCAATTTTTTTTTTTTTTTTTGGCGCCACTAAAGACAAGAGGCATCGTTATATACTAAACCGAGCCTAAGCCAATATAGTCTCCTTCTTCAATGAGACCTAGCCAAAGCCATGGGCTCGACCAGACCCAGACTCACACTCACACTCACACAAAGATCCTATTGACCTCACTCTCGGCCATGGTGGCGGAGACTGTGACTTTCCCAATAGATCTTGCAAAGACTCGACTTCAGCTCCACGGCGAGTCTTTCTCCTCCAGTCGACCCACCAACGCTTTTCGAGTTGCCGCGGAGATCATTCGCCCACGAGGCCCTCTCGGACTCTACCAAGGCCTTTCGCCGGCTATCCTCAGACACCTCTTCTACACCCCTATTCGAATTGTGGGTTATGAAAATTTGAGAAATTTTGTTGTCGATGATAATAGTGGTTCCATTTCTCTCTCCAGTAAAGCTTTCCTTGGTGGAATCTCTGGTGTTATTGCCCAGGTAAGAGATTTATCTATTCTGCAAGATAATGCTACCATTTGGAAAAAATTTACACATGAATTCAATTCAATTCTATTAATAGAATTCAAACATTATTGCAGAATTTGGGGATCCAAATTCACCCAATATTCTGAGAAGGAAAAAAACCCTTTGAAATTTCAATCTAAAATATTGGATCTTTTATTTAGAATGCTCAGCATGCATAGAGATGCTAGGGAATTTTATGGAAATTAGAGGTTCTGGATGGAGAAAATAGGCTTAGAAGTTATGGTACAGTGATATGTTTGTAATGATTTGGTATATTTGGCTAGTGAGAAATGCTTGAAATTTTAACTAAAGTTTTGCCTTTTCAGTTATTTTAGGACAAGATTGTTTTCTTGGCCTTACAGGTTCCCCTTTGAAGGAGTGTCCCTAGCTAATGCTTTGACATTTGTTTGTTGTTTCAGCAAAGATATCTTGTCTTCTACATTGTAATTCCCCTTGTTCTTCTCTAATAAAATGTTCTTCTCTTATGTAAAAAAAATCTAATTACTGTATTAACGCCATTGATTTTTTGTTGAAGCATAAATGAATTTTGGTGCACACTTTACAACATGTGATTAGAACATGAAAGACTTGTTCTTCATGTCCCAGGGAGCATGTCCTTTAGGTTCAGAGGGATGAATATTAAGTGTGTAAAACAACATAATGCTCATGCTTTAGCAGCTACAAAAAATGAAATTGTACATTCTTTAGGCCATATGAAGAATGATTGTTTCTTAAGTAACTATATTACTTATTATGTGTTTTATCTTTGATCTGTATAATTGGCATGTTGTTTCATTGGTTAGATGATGTCATTTTGTGGTTGAAGCTGTACCTATAGTCAAGGTTTGCTTTATCAAATTCAAAAACATTATATTGCTTGATGGTAATCCTAGTCTCTTTGATGATTGCCATTCTTTTTTCAAAGCATAAATGACACAAATGATGTGTTTTTCTTATTTTTGGTCATAATACTACTGAAAACATCTTCATATCTTTGAGAACATGAGAGAGAGCGACAGAGAAAGATGAAATGTTGATTCTGTGTTCTATATTTGCTGTCACAGTGCCATTCTATTTTTTTAAGCTTAAATTACATAATATGAACTTTTTTTTAAGGTATGAGCACTGCTTATGTCTTAGAGTGCACAATATGTTTCAGTGGCATGGATTGGATTGTACAATTAATACATTCGTCATGGTTCAGTGGAAATGTATGACATGCCATTTATGCTTTAGATTTAGGGCATATGAAAAACATGCAACTCATTTCCTAAAAGGATAAATGACAAAACTCGCATGGATGTTGAGATGTTGTGTTTCTACATGGCACCATTTGTCTTTCATGTGGACAAATCATGGATTTAAATACGTAACGGCCATTATGTAAGGGTATTTTGCCTTACCGTTACCGTTATGGGCGTTATATAACACCAAAAAAAAAATGTAAACTTAACGGCCGTTACATAATGGTAACGGCCGTTATGGCTGTTATATACGGTGTAACGGTCATTATGGAGTAAGTCAACTTTTTTTTTTTTTTTTAAATATGAATTATGCTTATTAATTATCTAAATTATTAATTTTTGTCAAAAATTATACATGTAGAGTCATTATTTATAAGGTATTATGCTTATTAATTAATTATAACTCTTAAATTTAGTGATTTATATTAATATTTCTCAATTTACAATTTTTTGCGGTAAAATTGCATAGCGGTTGGCCGTTACCGATACGTTATGGCCGTGACGACCTCGTTATCGTTACACGCAACCGCGATTTAAATCTATAGGACAATTGACATATCATCTTGTTCTTAGAAGAGAAATTATTAGTGGTTGAGGCCAGAACTTTAGCTCCATGCACATCCAAATTGTCTGATATGGAAATTTGAAGAGCTTTGTGAATTTTGATGATGGTGACAGCCCTATTTCTCTCTCTAACCTCTCCTTGGTGACATCTGTCTACTTGCTAGTTAAGTGTTTTCCTCCTGTTGGGAGTGATGGAAAATCATTGAGGTCACTCGTTGAAGGAGCTAAGTTTTAGTCAATGATTGATAAATAATTCACAGCAAAAGAATTTAACAAAGAGTTGCATTTGAATTGGGTAGTGGAGTTTTACTCAATTGATTACATGGTGTACAGTGTACACTATAGTTCTGAATTATTTTTCATTTGTTTAGTCATTCTCATGATGCATCAATTATTCCTAGAATTGTAAATTTGTAACACAGATGAAATCCCAACCCTTGCTGTTGATATAGAAGTTGTCTCTTCTTTAGGTTTGAGCAATGTGTGAGGGGAAAGCAAGTTTCACTGTTTCATGAGTCTCTTGGATGGCTATACATTAATCTGATCAAATGGAGGCAATCTTGCTTTTCATTTAAGACTTTGAGGAGTATGTTGTTGCTTTATCTCTCCAATAAGATAAGATATTTGTGAAACATTGACTAAAAATCTCGAAAGTATTAGACACTATTAATTTGATGCTTCTAGGCTGGAACTTTAATGATTAATCTGCTTGCCAATGGTTTAAATTCCTTAAACAATGTTAACAATTTCGGCCTAGTGAGTTTTGTCTTCCAACTGCCTTTTTCTTTGCCTTGGGTAAATGTTGGAAAATAACTGTTAAGTTTTTGTTTCCATTAGTAGTACAGGTGGTGGCTAGCCCTGCTGATCTTGTAAAGGTACAAATGCAAGCAGATAGTCGTATGGTGAGCCAAGGTCACCAACCTAGGTATCTGGGGCCATTCGATGCGTTCAGCAAGATTGTGCAAGCAGAAGGCTTTGGTGGACTTTGGAAAGGAGTCTTCCCAAACATCCAGAGGGCATTTTTAGTGAACATGGGAGAACTAGCCTGTTATGATCATGCAAAACGATTTGTTATCCAGAACCAAATAGCTGCTGATAATATATATGCTCACACCTTAGCATCCATTATGTCAGGGCTTGCTGCAACTGCTTTGAGCTGTCCAGCTGATGTGATTAAGACAAGAATGATGAATCAAGCAGCTAACAAGGAAGGCAAGATTACATACAAGAACTCTTATGATTGTCTGGTGAAGACAGTTAGAATCGAGGGATTAAGAGCATTGTGGAAAGGCTTTCTTCCTACATGGGCAAGACTTGGTCCTTGGCAATTTGTGTTTTGGGTCTCTTATGAGAAGTTCAGACAAGCTGCAGGACTTTCTTCCTTCTGATAATTGATCAATGAAATCAGTGTGCCAATTCCCTTTAGCCAATTATACTCTTTTTTCAGTTCTGATGATGGATGAATCACAGTGATTTCTTCATTAGCCAATTTCTTCATGGAAGCAATTAGTATCTCAGTGATGTTGATTATTGTTCAGTGCTCTACCTTTTAGAGGAACATAAACATACAAAGATTGTGGCACCCAGTTTCACAGAGTAGCTTTCCTTTTGGCTGATAGCATTGGGAGGGGATTCAAACTTAAATTTACTATCATGTCGTATATGTACTTATCGTTAGGTTATATGCTTAAGTGTGCACGGTCTATTGTTTTTCATTGTGATGAATTAGCCTGAAATTGAAAATGTTTTGAACTGAAAACAACAATCAAAATAGGTCTCAGATTTTTACTAAGTGATGATTTATCAAAAAATTAAGACCTAGAATGTTATTTATTTTCTGGTATTCTTAAATTGCAGTTGTGAAAAAGTTAAAACTGGCATCCTTCAGCCTTGTGATTGTTGTATGATGCTTATATCATACCAAGGTTTCTCTTAAAACCTAATTTTGCTGGATTTTTGACATTATTAAATATTGCTGGATAATTCATCTATTACGTCCGTCAACACTGATAACTTATTATTTTTTATATTTAATAATATATATATAGAAAAATATGAAATAGAATAAAGGTAAATGTATTTATAATTTTATACCTTTAAAAATATATTTTACAAAGTAATGCAAATGTCAGAAAAAACTTTTAATATGATAATTAAATAATAATAATAAATAAATATTTTTTTTTTAAATTAAGTACCAAGTGTAGAATAGGAAACCAATATCAAGGCCCTATTTCAGTATTTTGATATTAAATTAATAATAATTTAATGATTATGTCTGATCAGTAATATTTTTTTTAAACTAAAATAAATTGAGTTTTATTGCTTTTCCAAACTTAATACATCATAGATAAAAATCTAATTATATATATCCCATCTTTTTAAGAATTTTTTATGTAAAAAATAATTTTAAAAAAAACTACAGTGGAAATTAAATTGGTGAATATACAATAGCAAAAACATTTAATTTTTGGGATCCCAAAATCCCTAACACAAAATCAAATTATTATGGAATTAATGCCCTGATATTGAGTTTTTAATATAGATTTGAGAGAACCAATTTTAAAAGTTATTATCTTCGTTTTATATTAGATGTTTTAGAGAGTTGCACAAAGATTAAACAAGCTAGTAAATACCTTTAATTTTAATTAAAATTGATTAATTTACTCTTATTTTACTATCATTAAAATTAGAGTTGAACATTCGGTCGGTTCGGTTCAAAATCAAATCGAATCGAAATAACTGAACATATATTTTACCTAAACTGAACCAAAATTAAAACTTATATAAAATCAAATCAAATCGAACCGAAAAAAAGTTTAGTTTGATTCGGTTCGGTTTGACTTTTTTTTCTTTTTATTTTAATAAACTATATATATATATGAATAAATTACTATTTAGTCCCTAAATTTTGGCAAAAATAACACTAAGTTCCCTATATTTTGATAAACTAACGATTGCATCCTTACATTTTTATTCCGTCAAACATTTTAGTCCTTCCGTCTAAGTTTTTCACTTTTCCGTTAAAAAAATTAAAAATTAAAAATAATAATTTTTACTTCCCAAAATACCCGATCTGCATTTTCTACTTTTTATTTTTTTTAATTTTGATTTGTTTATTATTTGTTAATTATGTTTAAGAAATTAATTTTTGTTAGGAGTATTATA